>JAXIVJ010014657.1:0-33777 GCA_036785665.1 Chirona hameri
TATGTGGTTGGCGCGAACCCCGGCTATGCACGGGATAACATTAATTATATTGTATTTCTTTATTAAAATATTACGCGTCTGCCCTGCCATTCTCGTCTCTGCACATCGTGCCCTGTCTCTGCCCTGTCCCGTCATATCCAGCCATGTCCCGCCATATCCAGCCATGTCCCGCCATATCCAGTCATGTCCCGCCATATCAGCCCCTGTCATGCCCTGTCCGCCATATACAGCCATATTTCGCCATATCCAGCCATGGTCCCGCCATATCCAGCCATAGCCAGCCATAGCCAGCCATATCCAGCCATACCCAGCCATATCCAGCCATATCCAACCATGCCCCGCCATATCCAGCCATATCCTGTCATATCCTGCCATATCCCAGCCATATCCAGCCATGTCCCGCCATATCCAGCCATGTCCTGCCCTGTCCTGCCCTGTCCCGCCATATCCAGCCATGTCCCGCCATATCAGCCATGTCCTGCCCTGTCCTGCCTGTCCTGCCCTGTCCCGCCATATCAGCCATGTCCCGCCATATCCAGCCATGTCCTGCCCTGTCCTGCCCTGTCCTGCCCTGTTCTGCCCTGTCCTGCCCTGTCCTGCCCTGCCCTGCCCTGTCCTGCCCTGTCCTGCCCTGTCCCGCCATATCCAGCCATGTCCCGCCATATCCAGCCATGTCTGCCCTGTCCTGCCCTGTCCTGCCCCTGTCCTGCCCTGACCTGTCATGTCCCTGTCCTCTCCTGGCCTGTCCTGTCCTGCCCTGTCCCTCCCTGCCCTGTCCCGTCCTACCCTGCCCCCACCCTGCTTTGCCCTGCCCTGCCCGTTGCCGCCACCCTGTCCTGCCCGCCCAGTGGCGCCGGCACAGCTGTTGCATTGGCGTGCTCTCGGTTAGATGAGTCCGTGTGTTCTGTTTACCGTGTGTTCTGGCTGCACATTGCCACGGGATTCCAGGAAATCCCCGGGAAAGCTCGCCTGTGATAAGCTGGCCGTGCCGGAATCCCCGGATTCCCCAGGGAATCGGGGATTCCGGCACGGCCAGAACACGGCCTAAGATTACCCGATACAGAGCGAAGTTGCGGTCAAACTGGCGAATATTATGGTCATGACTAAATATAATAGTTTGAATAGCAATATAGACAAACGTGACTAAAATTTGCATTGGTCGACGAAGGGAATTGTTCCATATATATGTTCACAGCTCGGTCGAATCCCCAATTTGACAAAACAGCTGCGGTAAAATTTTGACGGTGGCCTAAATTCTAAGGGGTGGCAATGCACCACAGTGTCATGGCAGGGGTGGCAGCCCTGCCATGACACCTCTGCCCACCCCTGCCCCTACGGTGGCGCCGCCATTGCCTTGTTCCCAGTCATATTCACAACTCCAGCGTGGTGTGACACGGCACAATTTCACAATTTCACGGCAGGGAAGCCCCCAGACACATTCACACGGTATGTAGCGCCTTGCATCACACTAGAGCTGCCACTTTTCAGGCCTGAGACTACCAGCGCCCCGCCGCGAACACTGTTCAACTACCCACCACTACCCACGTGCTCAAATAATCTGTCAACTACCCACAACTACCCTCAACATAAATTGTACTATTTTGGGATTGAAGGAATTAAAGCAAAAACCTTTAAATTATGCAAATGCATGCAATAAACTTGAATTATATTGCTGATATGAAAGCGCAGTCACTGAAATAAAATTGAACCCTTTCCTTTTTTGAAAAGTTGAAAATTCTGCTGCCCGCCAACTACCCACTTCAGCCAAAGGATTGCTTGTGCTACCCACAACTACCCACATGGGTAGTAACCTACCCACGTCTCGTGGGTAAGCGCCAAGCGGGTAGAAAAGTGGCACCTCTACATCACACCCAACACTGTCAAGTCGCGCGCGTGCACTGAACAGCTGATGAAGGGTCGCATATATTTTTTCTGGACATCAAATTGGGTTCATGTGTGCTGATTTCCGATTCGTTTTCTGAATCACATAAGTCACGGTTAAAATTTGTTGAACATTGGCAAATCAGACATACTGATCATCGAATTTTGACTAAATAAATATTTTGGATTGAAGATCCATGATAAGAATAATGACACAGCAAGAGTTTGATCTCAGCGAGCCGATTCCATCACTTCCGATATCGTCACTATCTCAATGGTGATGTAAACGGTACACGGCAGGGACTTATCCAGGGGGCACGGGGGCCATGCCCCCCCCCCCACCCCCCCTGAGCAAAACAAATTAAACTAGACAAGATTCTCTGACGACCCGACCCTACCTCCTCCCCCTCCCCCCCCCCCCCCCCCCCCCCCAGGTCAACAACATATGTGTGGGGCAGACTGGTTATTGATACAACTTTTTTTTGGAACGATTCAATCATGATTCATTTTGGAATCTGAATGATTTAATCACCGTTCGATTCACATATCACATTTTTAGAATGGATTCTTTCCAATAAAAGAATCAAGACAAATATTTTAATCGATTCACGTTTGATTCAACATTAAAATATATGTGGTGAATTTTGTGTCAAATCAATACAAATTGAAGCATGCATACATATGATCATTAAAACATTGTTACAGCAATACTATTTCAGTATAAATGAATGTAGCCACTGGGACAGCATGTATTTGCACAATTCACCAGTGTACTTGAATCGTTAAGAATCGTTAAATCTTTGATTCAATCAGCCTTGATTTGATGCAAGTTTTGATTCAATCACGATTCATGAATCAAAAGATGAATAAAAAATGTATTCAAGAAATTTTGGTGAATACAAAAAAAAATGTATTCAAGAAATTTGTATTGAAAGATTCCAATCGATTCAATCAGTGTCGAATCAATAACCAGTCTGGTCTGAGGAGCGAAATGTTTTCTACCACCGACGTGCCCCCCCCCCCCCCTGAGAAAAATCCTGGCTACGTGCCTGGTACACGGTCAACTGAACTAATGACAACTGAACAGTAAACTGAACCAGGGACAACTGAACCAGGGACAACTGAACCAGTGGCAACTGAACCAGTGACAACTGAACCAGTGGCAACTGAACCAGGGACATCTGAACCAGGGACAACTGAACCAGTGACAACCGAACCAGTGACAAACTGAACCAGTGACAACTAAACCATTGATACATTGATAGTTTCAAATTTCGGCTCTAAAATAAGAGACCCTAAAATTTCGTGTCAAATCCAGATCTCCTCTTAGCTGTGGTTTATATAATTCGAATTATGTATATGGAATGACATCGGTTTGGCTAGCTAAACCCTTGTTATTGTGGTAGGTATTACCTCGTTGGTGGTTTTGCCATGCTGCAAGAACCTGAACGTTTTTATCCCTTTACTTGCTGTAACATATATGTCGGCATGTTTGTTGATAACCAGTGGCCGCAAATAGACAAAATATTTCCTTGTGATTTCGAAATAAGAGAGCTTTTTACTCACTTCGACGTTCGTGGCGAGGCGAGACGTGATTTTTTCTATTTTTTTGCGAATTTTTGCGATTTTTTCTCTCTCGGGTTTGCCTGATAAAACCCAGAACATAGGCATTTTTAGCTTCTTAGCCTTGTAGAAGACAAGAAGCTAAAAATGTTATTCATTCAATTCAACGTTACGACGAAACGAAGACGATGACGATGGCTTCGTTATGACGATGGCCACTGATGTGACGCCGCGAAGCGGCGTGAACATTTTAATTTTACGTCGTGGAAAACGCAATTTATAATATTGGAACCAGACCGTGAGTGGAGCCAAGCCTCAGGTAACCTCTTTTCCTGGTTACACATCTTGGTATGATGAAAAATGTTTAAATGAAGATAGTTTTTCATACACATTATACTCGGATAGTAAATCACGATGACCGGAGGCAGTCTGCGCTCAATAGTACATATGATAATAATAACTGTAGTCTGTATACATACCTATGCACCGAACTGTAACAAACAACTGGTAACGGTGCAAATAGTTTCAAAGTAGCAGGAGGCAGACCGACATTCCGCGCATAAATGGTCTCTGTGGATCTGAAGGAGCCTGGGAAGATGGCTTGGGAGATAGTCCTGGTCTGGTCCCCACTATTAGCTCTTCGGGCCAGCAAGTTGGGCACCGCTGGAACAGCTTCCGGTTGCCGAGGTCCGCGTCTTTGCGATCGCGTCGCCTTTTTCGGAACTCAGCAGACTAGCTAAACATGTAGCCCGCTTTGAAGTTAATATTTTATGAAGAGAGTTGGCCCTGGACCAGCAATTACCGCCAAGGAGAGCCTCTGCAAGACACTTAATATAATTAATTTTCCAAGTTTGTATATGCAATTGCGAAATTTGTGTGTCATGCCGCGAAGCGGCGCGACATTTTAGTTTTTGACTGTGGCTAGCTGGATTTTGACTGCTGCAATATTGGGGATGCCCAGTACCGTTCTAAAACGCAAATATAGCATGTATTAGACTTCACGACTTGGGGGGGGGGGGCAAAACATAGTTTGGCCCCCCTTAAACAGGCTTGGGGGGGGGGGGTATGGACCCGTTCGCCCCCCCCCCCTCCCTAGATCCAACCCTTGCCGGAAGGGGGGGGGGGGGCAAATAATCCCCCCTCATTATCTCCGGAACCAATTATCGCAGCGAGGCGCGCAAGGCGCATTCCAAAACTCCCAGTGACTCGCATCTAAAGGATACTCGAAATTATTGAATTGAGGTCATATATTAGGTCAAGTCGGGTCAAAGATCAAAATCGAGGCATTTGAGTTTATGGGTCATACTTTCCATCCAAAGCCTTTGATTGCGACCATGATCACTCACAACGCTTGTCCGCTCCTGTATCTCAGTTGGAGAGCGCCGGACTTCTGACCTCACCCGGTAGTGGCAGCCCGGGTTCGATTCGCTTCGGCGCTCGCTATTTGCCCCTGACTGGGATGGTCTGTGGCCGGTGGCAGCGGTCGCACTCAAGGTCAGGTGACGTCAGAGGGCGGAGCGGACCGTGTCCAGGTATGTCGGGCACGTACAACTTTCGCTTCTAAATTCTGCCGGACGCAGGAATTGCTTGATCGGGTGGTGAGGGTCAGGGCCTGCGCAACAAGCTATGCTTAGCGCGGGCCCTGACCTCGGAAATCCATCCATTAAAAACGGTCGGACTAAAAAAAAAAAAAATGCTCCCAAAGGTATAGTACACATCCCGCATGAGCTAAAGTGAGATTCTTGGCAAAAGTCAAGGTCAGGTCACAAAAGGTCACCATGCGCAGAAAATCTACGGAAGTCATGCGACACATGTTTTATGGGCAGATTTGTTGTACACGTATAATTCGATAGTGATAGTCATCAGACTGGTTTTGATTCAACTTTTTGTTTTGAACGATTCCATCATGATTGCATTTTGGAAGCTGAAGGATGCAATCGCCGGTCGACTCACTGAGTACAATTTGTGAGAATGTGGCTTCCGATTCAAAGAATCAATAACAATATTTGAGAAGCGAGGCACGGTGTGGATTCAAGGCGATTGAATATTGAGGGTGAATTTGGTCAATTTATGTCAAATCAACAAAAATGGAACATGTCAGATATTTAGGTATGATGTGTGTGTAGTATGTGTGATAGAGTGTGTAGTAGTGATAGTGTAGTTTAGTGTGTAGTGTAGAGTGTGAGTAGTAGTTAGTTAAGTGTAGTGTGTGTGTGTGTGTAGTAGAGTAGTAGTTAGTAGTAGAGTAGAGTAGATCGTGCTAGAGTAGTAGTGATATAGTAGTCGTGATAGAGTGTAGTAGATATGTGTGATCGTGTGTGTGTTGGGTGTAAGTAGTGGTCCTTGTCGTGAGTAGGTGTATAGTGTGTAGTATATATATACTTATATATATATATATATATATATATATATATATATATATATATATATATATATATATATATATATATATATATATATATATATATATATATATATATATATATATATATATATATATATATATATATATATATATATATATATATATATATATATATATATATACATATATATATATATATATATATATATATATATATATATATATATATATATATATATATAACCATAACAACATTGTTACAGCAATAGTATTTCAGTATTAATTAATGCAGCCATTGGGACTGCATGTGTTTGCACAATTTACCAGTGTACTTGAATCGTTACATCTTTTGATTCATCAGCCTTGATTTGATGCGGGTTTTGATTTAATCACGATTCATGAATCAACAGATCTTGTGGTGAATCAATTATGTTTTGATTCAATGAATTTTGATTGAACGATTCCAATCGATTCAATCAGTGTCGAATCAATAACCAGTCTGATAGTCATGTCACCGTCTGACCTCATTTAAGTGAAGTTAGTGTCAAGATCAGCTCAGTTCAAGGTCAGGTCACAAAAAGTCAAAATTTGAAATTGATAAATATAAATAGAAAAGGCATGTTTTTTAGACCGGTTTTGTCTCAGAAATACAGTGCTGGCATTTATTTGTCTGTATCTGGTCAATAAAAGCCAAAAACACAATAGCAAATATGACGTCATGAGTTACTCTTACTTACGGAGCCATAAGTCAGTAAAAAACAAAGATATTCCTTTTGAAATTTGGTTTGGGTATTGGCCATATGTTGTTTTCCAAGATATATTCCGGTTTTTGGAAAATGTTCGAAAAGTTTGATTTTGAGGGTATCTTTTTAAACAAAATATTTTTTTTTGATTTTTTGGGGGTAAAAAAAAAACAAAAAAAATCGGAAATCCAAGATAGCCATTTTGTAGCCCGTCATTTGATATCTTTAAGACTTTTATCTTTAAAAATGGCCTTTGTACGGCCAGTTAACTAAGGACAGCAGAGATCCGGGCATTGTTTGTAATGGCGCAGAGTTAATAGTGATGTACACTATCAAATAAGTTCCAAAATAAAAAGTGCAAATATGCGCGAAGTTTCTTTTAATAGACACAAAGTATAAACGCTAACGAGGCAGACAAATGTTTCATCAAAGCGGAGAACCGTGGAATGAAAGTTGTTTGGTGGGTTGTTATGGTCTATTTAAATGGTGTTCAATTAAATTTGTTGTACATTTATTGTTTGCCTGGAATAGTGCTGATAGTTAATGCAGTTTTTTACTCCCTCGGATGTGGTATTGCAATATCCTAAATATCCAACATCCGTGCCAAAATAATACGTTTGATACGGAGGAACATCGAGGGGATCGAGCCATTAAAGGGCATCGGGTCATCGTGGCCAGGGGGGCCTAGGGGCCATGGACCCTCCAGGAGGTTAACCGAGGTCGGCCTGAGAGGGCCCTTGGTCAGCCTGAGCGGGCCTCGTTGGGCCTGGAGGGGAGCTCGGTCGTCCTGAGATGGCACTCCGTCGACTTGAGGGAGTCCTTCGTCCGCCTGAGGGAGTCCCAGTCGGCCTGGAGGGCCATTGTTCGGCCTGAGTTCCCCTGCCGGTATGAAGGGGCCCAGTCGGCTTGGCCGGCCTCAGGGATCCTTTGTCGGCCTGAGGGGCCGCTGTCGGCCTGAGAGGCCTCTGTCGGCCTGAGATGCCTCTGACGGCCTGAGAGGCCTCAGTCGGCCTGAGAGGCCTCGGTCGAATTGGATGGGAACTTGGTCGGCCTGCGGGCCCCTCAGTCGACTTTAGGGGCCCTCGGTCGACTTTAGGGGCCCTCGGTCGACTTTAGGGGCCCTCGGTCGACTTTAGGGGCCCTCGGTCGACTTTAGGGGCCCTCGGTCGACTTTAGGAGCCCTCGGTCGACTTTAGGGGCTCTCGATCGACTTCAGGAAACTTTGGCCGGCTTGGCAGTCTGAGGAGCTTTTGTTGGGGCCCGAGGGACTCTTTTGTCGGCCTGAGGGGGCCTCAGTCGATTTGAGGGGATTGGCCTGAGGGGCCCTCGGTCGGCCTGGAGGGGCCCTCGGTCGGCCTGGAGGGGCCCTCGGTCGGTCTGAGGGGACCTTCGGTTCGGTCTGGAGGGTAACTCGTTCGGTCTGAGGCGAGTACTTGCTCGGCCTCAGGGCCAATCGGTCGGCTTGAAGTGGTCTTTGGACTGACCAATCGGTCGGTTTGCAGTCTGTCGTAGTGGCCCTCGGTATGCCTGAGAGAACCTCGGTCGGCGTGAAGGGTTCTCTCAGTTGGCCTGAGTGGCTCTCGTTTGGCCGGAGGAGCCCTAGGTGTCCGATGGATTTGCTTTAACTCTGTTAATGACTTCATTGTGCCGTGGTAATGAGGCTTTAACTCTGTTAATATGACTTCATTGTGCCGTGGTAATGAGGCTTTAACTCTGTTAATATGACTTCATTGTGCCGTGGTAATGAGGCTTTAACTCTGTTAATATGACTTCATTGTGCCGTGGTAATGAGGCTTTAACTCTGTTAATATGACTTCATTGTGCCGTGGTAATGAGGCTTTAACTCTGTTAATATGACTTCATTGTGCCGTGGTAATGAGGCTTTAACTCTGTTAATATGACTTCATTGTGCCGTGGTAATGAGGCTTTAACTCTGTTAATATGACTTCATTGTGCCGTGGTAATGAGGCTTTAACTCTGTTAATATGACTTCATTGTGCCGTGGTAATGAGGCTTTAACTCTGTTAATATGACTTCATTGTGCCGTGGTAATGAGGCTTTAACTCTGTTAATATGACTTCATTGTGCCGTGGTAATGAGGCTTTAACTCTGTTAATATGACTTCATTGTGCCGTGGTAATGAGGCTTTAACTCTGTTAATATGACTTCATTGTGCCGTGGTAATGAGGCTTTAACTCTGTTAATATGACTTCATTGTGCCGTGGTAATGAGGCTTTAACTCTGTTAATATGACTTCATTGTGCCGTGGTAATGAGGCTTTAACTCTGTTAATATGACTTCATTGTGCCGTGGTAATGAGGCTTTAACTCTGTTAATATGCATTAGGAAGTGAATGCCGAAGCGTTTTAGGATTGTGCGAGACTTTTGGGGATTTGACCCCTAAACCAATTTGTTTTGCCTTTCTGGATCCGCTCTTGGGTCCATGCCCCTCTTGGATCCATCCCCGACAGTCTCAGTTTTTCTGGTCAGACAATTTTGTAAAAATGAGAATGTATGAAAAATGCATACATACGAATCGGAAAACAACAAATGTAATGAAAAATGAAAATGTGCATGTCACGCGAGCGCGTCTAACCCGGAAGACTGCTCGAATACGTCTGCGCATCATAAATATAAATGACTGGGATTAAAACCGCACAAATATTGCAGTTACTTCCACCTTTCGTGCCTTCAATGAGATCCGAGGATAACAACCTTGTCCACATCGTCCATCCCCCCACACTAACTTTCAAACCACGGTAGCAATCAACGCGTTTTATTATTAATTCCAGTATCAGTAAGAAGGTTTCAATCTACATCCTCTCAGCACATAACAGACGATAAATTTGTCACACATTTGGGCAGGTCTCATCTCCCTCTCCCTCGCAGCAGACCAGGCCTTAAAACAATGCGCCTACCTCTCTCACGCGCAGCGCCGCGCCGGTCGCGCGCCGTTTCAGCCCGACATTCTTGGTCGTGCTGTCCCACTCTGTGCGTAGGCGGTCGGCGGCCGGGCCGGCTGGGCTAGACAACGAAACCGAACGCAAGGGGGTCCGGCCCTACCGCCGCCGCGTCGCAAAACAGTACACGAGAATGTGCAAGCTAAAACAGGCATGGTCGCCTTCCACGCCGCGCTAAAACGAAACAGCCAAGCCGCGCTATCGGAGCCGCTTAAAATGGCGGCGGCTCCCCGACTCACGGAGCGCACTGGGCGGCGCAGCAGCACGAGCGCGCTATCGACATGCCGACGGTGAAAAATAAGAAACCGGACCGAAAACGCTTCAGTAGCAACAGAGTAGCCCATACGTCTAGTCTAAATCGTGTACTGGATTGGCCTGTCGGCGGCCGGGCGTTCTCGGCGCCCGGCCGGGACACCTCTTCATCACTGGTACGCCGTGACGATCGCGCGCACCAGACTCAGTTCGCCGACCGCGCGCACCAGACTCAGTTCGCGCCTGGAATGAGGCGGCAGTGGCGCCGCTACGTGGCAGCGGGGCGAACCAGCGACGACGTCAGCCGGCCCGCCGCCGCTGAGATCGGGCCCGGGCGGGGGCGGGTGCGGCGCCGCGCCTACCGCCGGTCGTCTGGCCGGGCGGGAGCGGCGGGCGGCGGTCACGCCGACGGCAGCGCGGCCGGCTGCGGCGGCGGCGGCAGCGGCTCCGACGGGTCCACCCGGAACATGTCCTGCTCGATGGGCTTCTTCACCCAGTCTCCGAGCTCGGCGCGCTGGAAGGCCTCCACCAGACAGCCGAGCGCCGCCTGCCGGCAGACAGGGGACACACACCGGGACAGCAGCGGTCAGCCGGGTCAGAGGAGCGAGAGGAGCGGCCAGAGAGGCAGTCGCAGGACCCGACCACAGGCGGGCAGACATCAGGTACAGATCAGGCAGGCGGGCAGACATCGGGTACAGAGTCGGGAGAAGCCAGCAGTCGGCATCGTGGTCTATTTCGGCTATCGGGCAAGCGTTTCGTAACCCTTGAAGCGCACATTGGAAGTGACACAGCGTATTATTGCCTGGAGAGAGATAAAAAACATTGCAACGATCAAATATTATGTTCCGAATGCGGTGCGCACAAACGTCATGGTTTCCAACAAGCATAAAGTGAAAACGTGTGTTAATTTTTCGCACCACTTTCCTTTGCTATTTGGTAGGTGTAAATTGGTTGGGATGACTGGCAAATTAAAGCGGCACGTTCCTCGCGTGGTTGCGAAATATATGACGTAAGCTAACTTACAGGGCAGGAACGAGCGAAACTCAATGAGATATGACCCATGACATGTCAAAATACATTTAAAAAAGATACCATCGGACAATAAACAATGAAAGCACTCGCATATTTGGTAATTCGTACACCAGGATATGCAATAGGCCCTACAGAGGATGAAAAGAACGAAAAGAATGATAAGTCCTTTAATAATGTGTCTTGGCATAGCATGTTTATTTAAGTCTTAACTTTGAAAAATGAAAGTACGCCAATCCTGGACAGTTGAGTGACGACCTTGCATTTATTCGCACTGCTCATGAGTTAACACCACATGGCGATAATTATCATAATCCATGACTACACGTACAGTGTACGTTTGTAATTAACACTTGAATTATATATGAATAAGAAAGGTTGGTGTTTCAGTAGAGCGTACCAGGCCTGTGTACCTTCTACATAATCTGTATAATCTGCTTAAAGACATAAAAGACATAAAAGAAAAGTGCAACAAAGAGCCTCTTGGGCCCATCCGAGGTTGCACCCCCCCCCCCCCCTCCACCAGTCTCGCCCCTTCAAATCACCTTACTCTACCTGCATAAAAGAAGGCTAATCCCACGAGTATTTATGAACTAATCCCTTCTCTGTAAAGTATTTATCTAATCTAATTTTGAAGGAAGCAAGTGTCACTGCATCAGCGACATCCCCTGGTAGCATATTCCAATGTCCTACAACCCTTCTACTGAAAAATGACTGTCGTAGCCTAGTCCTACTTTGTTTCATAATGAGTTTATGCTGATGACCTCTACCTCGATTTTCCCTATTGAACTCAAACATACCCTTTAAATATCCAGAATGCTGACTATTTACAAATTTGAAGACTTCAATTAGATCTCCTCTTAGCCTTCTATATCTAAGTGAAAACATACCCAATTTCTTTAATCTATCTTCATAAGGTAAACTACCAAGACAATTAACCATTTTTGTTGCCCTTTTTTAACTCTTTCTAACAACCAGTAATCTTTCTCATATGTTGGAGACCAGGCTTGTACACAATACTCCAAATGTGGTCTAACGTATGCACAATACAGTTTTGTTATTACCTTTTCACTCTTGTAGGAAACATTTCTGTTAATGGCCCTTAGCATTCTAAGTGCCTTTTTCCTAGCTTCTACAACCTGGTCTGACGCTGATAGTCTATTGTTTACCACGACACCTAAATCTCTTTCCTTTTCAATCTGCTCCATTTTCTGCCCACCCATTTCATACCTATGTTTACTGCTAACCCGTCCAGCGTGCATAATCTTACATTTACTCAAATTGAATTTCATCTGCCATGCTTCAGACCACTCAACTAGCTTGTCCAGATCTGATTGAAAAACATCCTGATCATGTTTTCCTCTAATAATCCTGACAACTTTTAGATCGTCTGCAAATTTCAAGACTTCGCTGTCTATACTGTTCTCAATTGCATTCACAAATATTATAAAAAGCAATGGGCCCAGGACTGAGCCCTGTGGAACCCCACTGAGAACCTCCTTCCATTGTGATTGGCACCCATTCAATATAACCCTTTGCTGGCGTCCTGAAAGCCACGTTTCTATCCAATCCAGAATCTTGCCCTTGATCCCATGAATTTTAAGTTGCAACCCCAGTCTTGTATGGGAGACTTTGTCAAATGCTTTACTGAAATCAAGAAAAGCTACATCTAGCTGTTTACCCTGATCAACGCTATCTGTTGCAACATCCAAAAACTCCAGAAGATTAGTTAAACAAGAACGGCCCTTCCTAAAGCCATGCTGTGTATCTTTGATGAGTTCATTTTGCTCCAAGAATTCAACAATCTTATCTTTGATGATTGATTCAAGCACCTTGCAGACTAATGAGGTCAGACTAACTGGTCTATAGTTTTCCTCTTTACTTCTATCTCCCTTTTTATGAATAGGAACAACATTTGCTCTTTTCCAATCAAGTGGAATTTTACTATCTGCAAGTGATTTAGAAAATATTATGGCTAATGGAACCGACAACTCCCTTTCAGATTCTCTTAAAAGTCTAGCATGGATTTCATCAGGTCCTTCTGCCTTGTTAGGCCTTACTTTCTTTAGATATTCTAGAACAAGTTCACTACTTATGCCACCTAGCTCTCCTATAGTCTCCTCTGTCTCTAGCTCAGGCTGAAGTGCTGCAATACTACTCTGGTCCTCGATAGTAAAGACAGATTGAAACTGATCATTAAGCACTTCAACCATTTCACTGTCCTTGCTAACTAACACATCTACCTTAAATGGACCTATATTTTTGGAAACTGTACTTAACTTATAAAAACTGAAGAACTTCTTACTATCTGCATTACAATGTCTAGCTAAATCAAGTTCCTTTGCCCTTTTAGCTGCTCTGACCTTTTTCTTAACTGAATTTCTTGCATTCTGGTAGGCCTTCTGATTTATATCTAGTGAAGATCCCTTCAAAATGCCAAATGCACTTCTTTTAGCTTGTATAGCACTCCTTACTTCTGGGGTAAGCCAAACTGGATTGCCCTTGGTTCTGTTACGTTTGTGCCTGAGGGGTATATGCCGATTTTGAATTTGGCTTAATCTAGCTTTGAAAACATTCCAGGCCTCACATGCATCTAAACCTGCCAACTCAACGTTCCATTTTATCTGTGCGAGGTCATTTCTAATACCATCAAAATCAGCCCGGCTGAAGTTTGGAACCATAATAAGGTTATCTTTGGACCTCATTTCTGATGAGATATTGAATTTAACCATATTGTGATCACTGGTTCCTAGACCTGCACAAATACTTATGTCACTAACTAGATCACTGTTGTCTGAGAATACAAGGTCTAGAATGGAGCAATGTCTGGTTGGCTCTGTTACAAACTGATGCATGAAAAGCTCCTCTTCAAAGATTTGCCTATACAACCTACACTCATTTGTTTCCTCTGCTATACTTTCGTATCCTCTTAAGTTAAAATCTCCCATAATAAGACACTGAGCCCGAAAGTTCCTACGTATTTCCTCACAAATATCTTGGTCTGTTTCAGCTTGGGAGTTCCTTGGAAGATTCCCTGGTCTGTAAAATGCACCTATCCTCAACCTTCCTCTGTTTCCTGTACCAATTTTAATGTCAAGCCAGATTGATTCTACTTCTTTTACTTTACTAGAATCATCAACTCTAGTAGTGCAGTACAAGCTATTTACATATACAAACACTCCGCCTCCCTGCCGTGATTCTCTGCAGTATGAGAACATGTTATACCCTTGTAACTCGAAATCCTGTAGCCTATCCCTATTATACCCCTCACTAACCCATGTCTCGGTTACACAAATGATATCAGGCTTTTCAAGGGCAACATAACACTCAAACTCATCAAATTTAGACCTAATACTTTGGGCATTCAGCAACACACATGTGATCTTATACTTTGAGCTGACTACTAATTCTGAGGGAATTATGATCTACTGTCCTATTCTGACATGAACTTCTACCAATGCTTACTTCTTGATGCCCTAGTACTAGCGTCCCTGAACCCCCCCTCCTACCTAGTTTCCCTGAATGACACTTCTGTAGGCATCTCCCAAAGCCCTTGCCCCCTCATCCGATAAGTGAAGCCCATCCTTCATATAGTACCTATGCCACTCATAGAACTGATCCCATAAGTCTACATAACTAAGCCCCATAGCTGAACATAAGTTCTGAACTGAGCTGTTCACAGACAGAGCTCTCGAGTACCACTCCTCACTGGCTCCACAGCGAGGGAGGATGCCAGTCACAATGACTGGTTTCCTGGACTCCTTCAACCTCTGCAGCAGGCTCCGGTACTCCGCTACTATTCTCACACTCTGCCTAGGTCCTATGTTGTTCACCCCCACCTGTATTATAACTGTCTCCGGGCTACTCCTACCCAGTTCTGCCTCAATGACAGGGCCCATATCAACTACTTTTGCCCCCGGTTTAACTATACATTTGTCCCTCTTCCCACAGAATGTTCGCCTTAAGGGCCTTACCCTTGAGTCCCCAACCACTAAATGCTGAATCTGTACCTTGTCACTTTCAGCTGCTGACTAACGCACTGAACCTATTTGCTAGTGTAACCTGCTGATGTTCCCTGGGGCTGTACTGCCTGACTCTACCCTGAACTTTTGTCCATCCCTCCTGATCCCCTTCCCTCTTCCTCCTCCAGATTCTGCTACCACCCTCCATTACCCAGCACCCCTCCTCATCCTTACTGTCTGTGGCCCTAGCATTACTTTCCACAATGTTGGGTCTCCAGAAACATGACCCTCCAACACACTTCCAAACCCCAGCCGCACTATCCACCTTTGCCTTATCCTCCTCCCTTATGCCCCTATCAGAACTACCACTGGTCCCTGATCCTGTAGGCTCCTTTTCTGACCCCCTAACCACAATCTGCGCATACGTTCCTTGGTCAGGAGCTACACCCTCTTGCGGCTCATCTCTACACCTACACTTACTTAACTGCACCTCAAGCTCCGCTACTCTAGCCTGGAGGGCCTCTAGCTCTGCTACCTTCGCCTGCATCCTAGTCATGCTCATTTGAATACACTAGTAACTTAGGTATATAACTTAGGTACTATGCACTTTTCAATACTTTACTAACTTAACTTAACTTTTTTTTTTTTTTTTTTTTTCTTCTTCTAAACCTTAACTAGATCTAGGTAAAGCTAGTAACACAAATCAGCTATGAGTGCACCTAATACTAGACTAAATATCTAATCCTTAAATAAACTGAATACTAAATACACCTTAATTATCCCTAATTTTCTAAAATATCTACTTATCCAACCCTGCAACTAATAACACAAAAATAAGACTAAGACAATTTTGGCGCACACAAGCTAGAATGAAAAGTCCTTTAAAAAGCAAGTAAGAGGTAACAGCTAACTATGAATGCTTAAAAATAATACTTAAACGATCCACAAAACTAAATATCTAATCCTTATATCTAAATATAATGTGGTTGCTAAAAAAATACACAAAACAACAGAGCTATCCAACAGCTACTTAGCTTGGCTAAAGTAGGGTTCAGAAGGGGAACGTGATTTGATTTTTTATAAACTAGATCTAGGTAAAGCTAGTGACACAAATCAGCTATGAGTGCACCTAATACTAGACTAAATATCTAATCCTTAAATAAACTAAATACTAAATACACCTTAATTATCCCTAATTTTCTAAAATATCTACTTATCCAACCCTGCAACTAATAACACAAAAATAAGACTAAGACAATTTTGGCGCACACAAGCTAGAATGAAAAGTCCTTCAAAAAGCAAGTAAGAGGTAACAGCTAACTATGAATGCTTAAAAATAATACCTAAACGATCCACAAAACTAAATATCTAATCCTTATATCTAAATATAATGTGATTCCTCAAAAAAATACACAAAACAACAGAGCTATCCAACAGCTACTTAGCTTGGCTAAAGCGGGGTTCAGAAGGAACCCCGCTTTATCCAAGCTAAGTAGCTTAATCTGCATAATCTGCATAATCAGTATTGTGCTAAATAATGAGTTCCTCATTATTGTCACCTTCATAACGGGTCATTTAAAAACGTGTTAAAGACTTTAGATACAATCAAACCTTTAGCCTCATAATAGATAATTTACAAGCTATTATAGCCGAAGCCCCGCAAACAACAACCGAGACAACAGGGCTCTCCAATCTTCATCGGCATTACGGCCTTGTGATTCGAACACTGCACAGCTCCGCGTGAGGTGCCACTCCTCCCCCTTCATGCCTCCCTCACACCTCAGTCTGGACAGGCCCGGTCGACACGTATCCCCCCCCCCCGCTCCCTCAGCGCGGGAGGTGCCCCACCCCTCCCTGCCACTCGTGCGCCTATGTCCGGCTAGGCCTGGCTAACACTGGTTCCTCGTACCTGCGCCCCGACAGGCCCCCCCCCCCCCCCCCTCCCCCGGCGGCGGATCTCTTACCACAAACGGCGTGTTGAGTCTCTTCACGTCGCCGTACTCCATGTCGGCGGCCTGGCTGTCGCAGAGCGCCCTTGTGATGGGCTTCAGGTGGCCCACCAGCCGGCGGAACCGCAGGAACAGATAGCGCTTGCAGAGCCGCGACGCCTGGCCGGCCTCGTTCTTCCCAGTCATGGCGTTGATAACCTCGGCGGCCTGCTGGTCTGTCGGCCGGACATAGGGGGTGGTAAGCGACACTGGGGCGCGAGTGTCTGTGGTATGACAGGGTTACGTGAACACGGTGGCCTGGCCCCGGCGACGGCAGGGCAGGGTAGTTAGGATAACGTTTGTCCAAGGACATTCCCTGGCAGACCGCAGAGGGCGAGGGTCGTATGAAACTACCAGGAAGTGAGCTAATGTCAACGTCGGCGCGCATTAGACAGTCACACATGCACACAGCCAATTATAACCGCTCGACAAAACAGTGTAATTGCGGTCAGACAGACATACTTTGTATTTTGTATTTGTTTATCCTTAATTATTCGATTTTCTTAGCACGAAGTAAGTATCTGGTTCACCTTACACATTACCTATGCCTGCTGAAAACATTTAGTTTATCCCAAAAGGCAATCATACCACGTAAGCTGAGTAGCACGACATTTAGAAATAGGAACAGATTAGAATGCCCACTCGAGAGCCCGAGGCGGAGAAAACGCACAACCAAGTCATTGTGGACCAGTTACGTTCCAATGACTGCCAGCTCTAACAGTGTCCAGTCCCCATGTCCGAATTTGAGGCGAACGACGCCAAGTCACCTCGCCCGAGGGAGAGCTGACTGGACAATGAGTACTGCGTACATGGTGCGTGTTGCCGCTTGCAACTCCATCGTAACATTAACCTTATCCTAAGTCAGCCGTCTTAGGCGGCACACCTTCAGAAAGCTTCCAAAAATGCCGGCGGTTTACTACATCCATGTACACACTTTTTCCATTGTTGAAGTTTTCACCTCAAAATCATTTTGTTATCACAATTCACTCGAGTCTGCCGCGCCAGAGAAGTCCCCAGTCTTCAGTTGACAACTCGTTAACTGATCACCATCGGTTCACTAACGCCATTGTACGGTCGTCCGCTCCCCTAGTGGCCGGTCCGCTCCAGCTGTTGCTGACGTCACGGGCGCCCCGCCCGCGTCCTCCAGCTGGTGACGTCACGGCGTCACACCCCCGCCGCCCGCTGTCGGCGGTTGGGGGTCAGGAGCCGGCCGGCCGCGTGTGACCCTGGACGGCGGTGTGCGCGCCACCGACGGCCGTTCCCACCGTCCGCCGCCGTCTCAGCCCGGGGCCGTGTCCTTGGCTCAGTGGAGCCGGGCAGGGCCGGGCAGGGCCGGGCGGGCCGGGCAGAGCCGGGCAGGCCGGGCGTGGTCGCTGGATACGGACCGTCACCCCGGCCGTCACGGAAGTCCAGGCGGCGGCGGCGGCGCCGTGACGCGCCGCCCCGCCGTCGTGCACGCCGCGCATTCCGGCCGGATTAGCGTAGCCGAGCGGAGACCGCCGCCCGCCGCTGCCGCTGACAGGGGGCTTGAGCCGCTGAGCAGGGGCGGTGGCCGGTAACGGACCTCTCAGTCCGCCGGTCGAGCGCAGATCAGGCCGATTTGACGAAAGGAAAACTCCGCGGTTTTCAGTCAGAAGACAAATTACAGGGGCGATGGCATAACAAGACGCGGTTGCTTACCGTCAGCGGGGTGCAAACAACCACTCTGCGGACCGATTACTCCCCGCCGAGCTTGGCAGGCGTGGTCCCGGACGTTTACCAGTCTCAGGGTTGTGGCCGTGCCGTACTCCCGAAAGAACGGGCGGGTGGGAAAGGAAGCTCTGCCGAGCGCACAACGCTTCCTGCTATGAGCTGTCCTAAAACATTCACGGGTCACCCATGACCCATCCATGACCCTACGTTGGTATCCAGGCAATTCACATTATCAGATCAGACCAGTCCTGAATGCTGTCGAGATGATGAAAAAACGGACCACGCCCTAGAACAGGTAGGGCCCGGTCCGACCCACCCAAAACCGCGACAGGTGAGCACTGATAGGTCACGGCCGGAGGATCAGGTCACGGTTAGGGGTCAGGTCACGGTCATGTCAGGTCACGGTTAGGGGGAAGGTCACGGTCAGGTCAGGTTACGGTCAGATCACGGTCAGAAGGTCAGGTCACCGTCAGGTCAGGTCACGGTCAGGTCACGGTCAGGTCACGGTCAGGTCACGGTCAGGTCACGGTCAGGTCACGGTCAGGTCACGGTCAGGTCACGGTCATATCAGGTCACGGTCACGGTCACGGTCACGGTCAGGTTACGGTCAGGTCCGGTCACGGTCACGGTCACGGTCAGGTCCGGTCACGGTCACGGTCACGGTCACGGTCACGGTCACGGTCAGGTCACGGTCACGGTCAGGTCACGGTCACGGTCAGGTCACGGTCACGGTCAGGTCACTGTCAGAAGGTCAGGTCACGGTCAAAAGGTCAGGTCAGTGCCGGTGTGCAATCATCATTAACTTATTACCGGCAAATGACCGGTCGTAAAGCGACGTTGAACGGTAGCATTCAGGTAACCGGTGTGTAAGAACCGAACATAGCGTCGTCCCGGGAAATCGCTCACCAGATCGCCGACTCACTTCATGGCTGTTATCAATGCGAGGAAAACTACAGTCCCACGGGCAGAGGGCGGCGGCAAGAGGAGACAGGGGCGAGAGAGTGGGGTAGGCCAGAAGAGTGGCGGGGGAGGTGGGCTGTAGTCACAACGCCGGACCAAACCGCCTAAATCCGCATCACATCCGCCCCCACCCGGACCAAACTGCCTAAATCCGCATCACATCCGCCCCCACCCGGACCAAACAAACCACCTAAATCCGCATCACATCCGCCCCCACCCGGACCAAACTGCCTAAATCCGCATCACATCCGCCCCCACCCGGACCAAACAAACCGCCTAAATCCGCATCACATCCGCCCCCACCCGGACCAAACCACCTAAATCCGCATCACATCCGTCATAACCCGGACCAAACAAACCACCTAAATCCGCATCACATCCGCCCCCACCCGGACCAAACAAACCACCTAAATCCGCATCACATCCACCCCCACCCGGACCAAACAAACCGCCTAAATCCGCATCACATCCGCCCATACCCGGACCAAACAAACCACCTAAATCCGCATCACATCCGCCCATACCTGGACCAAACAAACGCCTAAATCCGCATCACATCCGCCCCCACCCGGACCAAACCGCCTAAATCCGCATCACATCCGCCCATACACGGACCAAACCGCCTTAATCCGCATCACATCCGCCCCCACCCGGACCAAACAAACAGCCTAAATCCGCATCACATCCGCCCCCACCCGGACCAAACAAACCACCTAAATCCGCATCACATCCGCCCCCACCCGGACCAAACAAACCGCCTAAATCCGCATCACATCCGCCCCCACCCGGACCAAAAAAGCCACCTAAATCCGCATCACATCCGCCCCCACCCGGACCAAACAAACCACCTAAATCCGCATCACATCCGCCCATACCCGGACCAAACTGCCTAAATCCGCATCACAACCGCCCCCACCCGGACCAAACAAACCACCTAAATCTGCATCACATCCGCCCCCACCCGGACCAAACAAACCGCCTAAATCCGCATCACATCCGCCCCCACCCGGACCAAACAAACCACCTAAATCCGCATCACATCCGCCCCCACCCGGACCAAACAAACCACCTAAATCCGCAATCACATCCGCCCCCACCCGGACCAAACAAACCACCTAAATCCGCATCACATCCGCTCCCACCCGGACAAAACAAACCACCTAAATCCGCATCACATCCGCTCCCACCCGGACCAAACAAACCACCTAAATCCGCATCACATCCGCCCCACCCGGATCAAACAAACCACCTAAATCCGCATCACATCCGCCCCCACCCGGACCAAACAAACCACCTAAATCCGCATCACATCCGCCCCCACCCGGATCAAACAAACCACCTAAATCCGCATCACAACCGCCGCCCACCCGGACCAAACCACCTAAATCCGCATCGCATCCGCCCCCACCCGGATCAAACCGCCTAAATCCGCATCACATCCGCCCCCACCCGGACCAAACAAACCACCTAAATCCGCATCACATCCGCCCCCACCCGGGACCAAACAAACCACCTAAATCCGCATCAACATCCGCTCACCACCCGGACCAAACAAACCACCTAAATCCGCATCACATCCGCCCCCACCCGGACCAAACAAACCACCTAAATCCGCATCACATCCGCCCCCACCCGGATCAAACAAACCACCTAAATCCGCATCACATCCGCCCCCACCCGGACCAAACCACCTAAATCCGCATCACATCCGCCCCCACCCGGATCAAACAAACCACCTAAATCCGCATCACAACCGCCCCCACCCGGACCAAACCACCTAAATCCGCATCGCATCCGCCCCCACCCGGATCAAACCGCCTAAATCCGCATCACATCCGCCCCCACCCGGACCAAACAAACCACCTAAATCCGCATCACATCCGCCCCCACCCGGACCAAACAAACCACCTAAATCCGCATCACATCCGCTCCCACCCGGACCAAACAAACCACCTAAATCCGCATCGCATCCGCCCCCACCCGGATCAAACCGCCTAAATCCGCATCACATCCGCCCCCACCCGGACCAAACCACCTAAATCCGCATCGCATCCGCCCCCACCCGGATCAAACCGCCTAAATCCGCATCACATCCGCCCCCACCCGGACCCTGCTACTGGAACACTGGGAACGCTCGGGAACCGCGGGCCGGGGGCCAGCCGGACAGCCGGCCAACCAGGTACACATCAGCAGCGGCGTGGCGGGTGGCGAAGGGCGCCCGACGCGGCCCGCGTTACCGGTGGATGACATATCCGGCTGAGCCGCGCTTCGGTACAGACGTCGCCCGCCGCCGCCGCCGCTCTGTGCTGAGAGGAGGCCGGGGGCGGAACGGCATAGGCACGGCAGCCCAGGTCTGTTCCGGCGGAGTGGAATGGCAGATCTGAGCTTGATTGGAGACGATTTATAGATGGCGAGTTTGGCGACACTGACTTACGATTAACCAGATATTCAAATGAGAACGAATGAGAACACATTGCCAGATTGAATCATACTTATAGCTTGCTCTAATAATACCTTCTCTCTTATAACACCTCTCTAATAATACCTTCAGACATTTCATAACTTTAGTTCTCAATGTATTACAAAAGGAAGATTGACATAGGCCCCAGGTCAGTTGAATGGTTACGAGCGAGCGCGAACTCGCTCGTCCTTCCGTGGTATATGGGAAAAATCTGAATATGAGCGGCCCGGCCCGACCCGGCCCGGCCCGTGGCGACGCTTTTGAGAAGCTAATATCTCTGCAATCGCACGTCCGATTGACAAGCGGGTTTCTTTGCCGAGTACACCTCTCTACTCCGATGTTACAACCAAACCTGTTTGAGACCGGTGCCGACTCATGTGAGTCACTACCACTGCACGTGGCGCGTGCCGCGTGAGGGGTGTTGAAAAGTGTTTTCTCGCAAAAACTTCGCAACGGCTGGGCCGATTGTGTTCAAATTTGGTGTGTGGTTAGGGACCTCTCAGCCGCCACTTTTCCACAAGTCAGGGGTGGGGTGCCTCTACACACGTGCACGTGCACACCCCTATTCTATATCTCAGGAACGGCTTAGCAGATTGTGTTCAAATTTGGTGTGTGGTTAGGGACCCCTCCGCCGCCGCCTTCCCACAAGTCATGGGTCATGGGTGCCTCTGCACGTGCGCACTTGTTTTTGTATCTCAGAAACTACTTGCCCTATAGAGTTGAAATTCGCCATACATTTCCTTCGAGCTCGCTCGTTCATCGCCGACTACGGCGCCTTACTGGTATATTATAGCACCAATAACAGACAAAAATACAACCCAACCCTTGACCATCACAAAATACCAGGGATGTCTTGGAATTCTTAAAGGAACACTGCCTCTTGAATGTAAAATTTGATATGTTAAAGAGCAATCTCATCTGATTAACACTATTAAGTCAGTTTGAGAAATTCGCGCCCAGTCGCCCAATATCATCGTGCACAGTTCAGTTTTCTTCCAGCCAATGACCTGACGAGTCCGCTCACCACTACGCACCAAAATGAATTAATTGCAGCGTTGTGCAACAATTGTAAATAGTTATATTTTGTGCTTAAGCATTCTGTCGAAATGTATGTCAGAAAACATTTCATGTCTTATTATGCCCGCTTTAAGCCCAATAATTGGTCAAAAGAAAATATTAATTCCGAAGGGATAAGAATAGTTCCAAAGGGATTTATATTTTTTCCGAAGGGATTTTGATTCCGACAGAGGTTTTTTTGTGGTTTGGTTTGGTTTGTGGACCAAGCACCATATCCTCTTGGGACCAAGGCGCTAACTGGAACTCTTACCCTGTTCCGAGGGATATGGGGGCCGGGACGACTTTTCCAGAAGCCCGCCGAGGGATTTGAACCCCGGTCCCTGGCACAGAAAGCAAGTATCTTACCACTGTGCCAGATTGCTCCGTTTTTTTTTTTTGTGGCAACAACTCGAGTGCGCCAGATGCGCCAAATTCGTTTCATATAGTCAACAGGAACCACAATGTATAAGTGCATTGCCGCCTCATCCAATTGTTGCAATAGCGTCAGCTGACGGTTGGTCAGATCGTACAGCTTTTAGATTCTTGCGAAAAATGAAATAAATTAGTTTTTTTTTTTAATTTGCGCTCCTTGGGTAAGCTTTTGATGACTATTACAAATCATAAGTAGTCCTTAGGACTTGTTTAAGCCGGTTTTTGCGATATCATCCGATGGAGGCAGTGTCCCTTTAAAGGGACTATCCCACCTTAACCCTATGAGGGTGGGTCTGCCCTGCCTGAATCTGAAAGAATCTGCCCCTCCCGGTGGGTTTTCACTTACCGCTTCTAAACCGTTAGGCCTGCGGGGGCAGATTCAGCCCCTCCCGGTGGTTTTTCACTTACCGCTTCTAAACCGTTAGGCCTAGCGTCCTTAAACTTTGCGACTTTTCCCAATGGCGCGCGTGTTGAATGGCGCGTGTTGTCCAAATTTTGACAAAATCAGTCCAGCAGAGGCGGTTCCAGGCTCCTGTTTTGGGGAGGGTGTTACGAATGCGGTTTTGCGTCGCATACTTCCTTCGTGGTTTGCAGTGCAATAAATGAGTCGGAAACAATTTCAATGCAATATGCATTATAGATACTGGGATTGTACATATTTTTGGGGCAAAGGCGCACTCAGGATAAAAAACCACCCTCAAATTAGGTCCAACCTCAAATTAGTAAGATGATAAGAGCGTTACGCGCATGGTGCCCCCATGTTTTTTTTTTCTTGGATCTGCCTATGCGCAATATATCAAATGTAACAAATCACAGCATATAATGCCCACATATGACGTGCATGTCGTCCCAAACAATCACAAACGGCACATATTTTTTCCCCAGAAAATCCCCCCATTTTACATTCCCTGAATACGCCTATTTTTTTTTGCCTTTTGATATATTAAATACCAGTACATTTGAAGCTCAAAAACGTTTGGAGCATGACAATCGGTCAAGTCACATGGCCGCAATGACCTTTCAAAAAACACAAATCTTCGGATTTTTTGCCACACACTTCGGATTTTTTGCACACATTTTTTAACAAAAAAAAATGTCGGGGTCCAAAAAGACAGATCTTGTCATGACGAATCGAATGGCGTTTTCCCCATCGAAATCGACCGAGCAGTTCTCGAGATGTCAGCTGGGGGGGGGGGGGGGGGGGGGGCAGAATCTGCCCCCGCAGGTTAAAGGAAATAGTCCACCTTCAACATTAGTTTTAAACTGAGATAGCAGTTTTGTAGCCCGTGTTGAGAAATCCTTATCTTGACTGTTTTCTTGACTGAAAAGACTCTCCAGCCGAAGATATTTGACTTTCTGGCGAAGGAATGCGGCGCATATATGATATACCGTACCGTCTGAATTGTGCCAGCACTGCAGGGAGCATGCGCAGACCAATAACGCACACGATACAATTAATAATTTACAACCTTCTGTCCTGAATTGGCGCGATGTAGGACCATTTTTAAAAAGAAAAAATGAAACTGTATTAAAAAATATAATAAAATCGTGTTCTGAAATTTTTCCCGAAGGTGAACTATTTCCTTTAACGTAATTCTGGCCGCCCGCAGGGAATAGGGCTAAAGGGAATAGTTCACCTTTAACATGGGGTTTTGAACTGGGATAGCAGATTTGTAGAGCAGATCGAAACACGGGTTGTGGTGAAAGAATTACCTCGCTACGCTAAGTAATTTCCACACAGGACTAGTGTATATCCATCTATAGTCCAAACAAATTCCATATTCGTTTTTTTCAACTCGAAATACCCCGTATAGCCAAATTTCAAGACAACTTTCAAGGTGACCTATTCCCTTTAAAGGGAATGTTTCACCTTTGTATTGGCTTTGAACTGAGATAACCATTATCTTTGGCCGCTATTGAAATGTCGAAAATACTAAGGTCATTTTCCCAAAAACTTGCCCGTTTTCAAGCAATTGAATATATAATTTGCAAAATGGGGTCTAGGCTAGTCCTGCCGCTGATTGGCTGACAGCCACTTCCAAGATTGTTGGTCCTGGAAGTCAGACGACCTGTATTTCTCGAACCTTGGCTGGATTACCGAGTACGATGTAAACAACGGCCAACGCCATAGGTTGCGGTCCAAGTTTAAGTTTTTCACGTTGTTTGAAGTCTCAGTTATGGATTGGTTGTTTTGTAAAAATAAATATTGAGCTATCGTAGTGCCTCGCACTCGTCATAACTGTGCGGGAGAAGACAGTTCCACAATGTTTGTATTTAACACGCGCAGTGGAGAGGGGTCTGCCACTAACACGCAGTGGACTTTAGTGCCCCTCCCCCAGATCTCCGAAAGTATGAGAGCTAGAACGATCAAATTTACAGGGTAAGTAGGTGCTATGATGATATACATTTTCATAAATTGTCGTGACCTTCGGTCAATATCTTCTAGGTCAGACGAGGTCACGAAGGTCAAATCTGGCCAAATGTTACAATTTTTGGAATTTGACCTCTGACGTCACAGGTCACCAGAAATTTGTCCAAAGTTGTTTCCAGGGATGAACATAGACATTGTCTACCGAATGGCGTTTGAATCATCCCGATCCGAGTGTTGATTCCGAAAATATCGCTTTGCCGACCTCGATTCTGGCCGCCATCTTGGACTGAAAATCCATAAACTAAAAAATGATCGACCGATTTGTTTTGCGTCAAACGATCCGCTATTGAGTTGGCGTTAATGTCGCGCAAAAAAAAACACCGCCCTGCGCCGTTTCGTTTTTTAGATATTCACGAAAAACGTGTGGGGGGGGGGGGGCAAAAGTGCCCCCCCCCCCTCCACTGCGCGTGTTAACTCGCCATAATTGTCTGGAAACGATTGTGCCATATGTTGGCAGCTAAAGGTTTTCTCTATTGCTCTCTATAGCTCAATGACATCACAAATACAAACAAAAAATGTAGAAAGTTAAGTGACTTTCAGAGAAAAAATACCACTATCGTTTTCAGCAGCACTTACTTCATATTTTCGACTACAACCAGCGTATATTTGACAACTTTCAGAAAGGTGAAACATTCCCTTTAAGCGATGGCTCGTGCTGCAAAACATGTAGCCGGAGTCAGGTTCAGGCCAAGCAAGCTTAGCGCCAGACGTGAGCTGGCTAAATTCATGATATACCACGCTCCTCTCTCTGCACTTGACCGAGACAAAGGTTTCGGAGTACATACAATGCACCGCATGTACTGTGCCCGCCAATGCCAAGTCAGGCCATGCCTAACAGTCCATCGCTCGCGCAGGCTCATGCGTGCAGTGCGCTTCAAGTGATTACAAGCAACATTACAGCCTCTTTTAAAGAATGAACTTAATTGCGGCCTTCTTCGTACAGCCAACTGATATCGTACTTCAGTGCACTGCACAGCGAACAGTAGCACACATTGGACAATCCTAGCCAATACAGATGCGCTCATAATCGCGTACACAGTAAAAATGCAAACTGCACTCACACCTGCACTCAATGCCTAGCATGAATGCAGCAGGGACGGACTGTTGCGAAGAACCCCGCAGCTGGCGGCTAATTTTACTCATTTCAATGAAATGTCTTCCAAAACATGCAATCATTTACGAAGAACGAGAAGCACGTTTTGGAGAAAGTCATCTAGATCAGAATCAGCTGCGTTTCCGTATTCGATGCAACTCTCGGCATTGTTATAGCAGAGCGGCTTGTAGTCCCAGTTACGACATAACTGTGCTTGACGTCTGAAGTGGCCACCAGTTGGCACGAGTCGACGCTGGTATTATCATCATTGTACATATATCTGAACATGGATAACGGTAAAGTCAGATATTGTTCAGCCCCTCAGACGATGGTAATCAACGGAAACCATTGCAGCCACTCGTCCCCGCCGCTCTGATTTCAACAGTTGCCACAGAAGAACAAGCTCAGCCATTACACAATACGGGAAGGCAACACAGCTGGTGTGTGGAATAAAATGGAACAGGGTCGAGCGCCCCACGTGAGCGAATCCTCGCTCTCACGACCAATGGCCCGCTCTCTCACAATATCTTCCGGCCATCCACGGCAGACCTTGTCTGAATTTTATCAGCAAGAATGGATGAAAGTATTCAAGTCTTGGGGAAAACGCAACTTCCGATAGTTCGATCCATATCTTCGACCCGATTAAAATATGTCAAAGAAAAGAAACAACCGCATCCAGCAGTTCGCTGATGTCGCAATGACATCCGGTCCGTTACTCGTCACCGATTGTTTTCGTTCGGCAGCGGGACGACGGAAACGTGACGTCACCCAAACCAGAGTGACGTCACGCAAATCGGACTCCACGGCACAGGCACGGCACAGACGGGCCACGGCAGAAACTCACTAATGAAGAATCGCCAGCCACCACCGGATAAAAATAAGCAGACTGAGAAATAAAACAAAACAAAAATAAACCATGGAATGGAAACAAATATATCCGTTTTCCTAAGGAAGAAGCGTGCGTCAGCAGGCACTTATACACGGGGCATAAAGGTATACGCAACACAGAATAGGTGCGGCTAGGCAGATAAGAAATACACAGCAAGAAAGAAAGAAAGAGAAAGAAAGAAAGAGAAAGAAAGAAAGAAAGAAAGAAAGAAAGAAAGAAAGAAAGAAAGAAAGAAAGAGAAAGAAAGAAAGAAAGAAAGAAAGAAAGAGAAGAAGGAAGGAAGGAAGGAAGGAAGGAAGGAAGGAAGGAAGGAAGGAAGGAAGGAAGGAAGGAAGGAAGGAAGGAAGGAAGGAAGGAAGGAAGGAAGGAAGGAAGGAAGGAAGGAAGGAAGGAAGGAAGGAAGGAAGGAAGGAAGGAAGGAAGGAAGGAAGGAGGGAAGGAAGGAAGGAAGGAAAGAAAGAGGCAGGGTTAGATACAACACTTATAAAAACTGATTAACCTCCAGCGCAGCACGTCGGGTATGCAGCCCACGCTGGTGCCGCGTGCCGTGTGTCGCGTGTCGCGTGTCGCGTGCCGTGTGCCGCGTGCCGCGTGCCGCGTGCCGCGTGCCGCGTGCCGCGTGCCGTGTGCCGCGTGTCGCGTGTCGCGTGTCGCGTGTCGCGTGTCGCGTGTCGCGTGTCGCGTGTCGCGTGTCGCGTGTCGCGTGTCGTGTGCCGTGTGCCGTGTGCCGTGTGTCGTGTGTCGTGTGTCGTGTGTCGTGTGTCGTGTGTCGTGTGTCGTGTGTCGTGTGTCGTGTGTCGTGTGTCGTGTGTCGTGTGTCGTGTGTCGTGTGTCGCGTGTCGCGTGTCGTGTAGCAGCCCGAGCCGCGGCACACCACCTCGGCCGGTCACTCACCGCAGGTCCAGTTGATGCTGTAGTTGGGCGCCTTGCCCGGCTGGCGGACCTCGGGCGAGCTGGTGGCCGCCAGCAGCGGCGTGTGCAGTCTGAAGGGCGGCGGCAGGCCCTGCGCGGTGGGTCCGATCCGACCGCCGATGGCGCGCACCAGGTGAGACGGGTGGAACAGGCTGCCGAGCACGACACTGGCCAGGTAGATGGGCTCGATGAAATGTGTGAGCAGCGCACCCTGCACTCCGACCACGTTCCAGCGGGCTATCTTATCACTGCAGGACATGGTCAGCAGTCTCTGTCCCTGCCGGCGGTACACACAGGGGGAGGCAGGTCAGAGGAGGTACACACAGGGGGAGGCAGGTCAGAGGAGGTACACACAGGGGGAGGCAGGTCAGAGGCGGTACACACAGGGGGAGGCAGGTCAGAGGCGGTACACACAGGGGAGGCAGGTCAGAGGAGGTACACACAGAGGGAGGCAGGTCAGAGGAGGTACACACAGGGGGGAGGCAGGTCAGAGGCGGTACACACAGGGGGAGGCAGGTCAGAGGCGGTACACACAGGGGGAGGCAGGTCAGAGGAGGAACACACAGGGGGAGGCAGGTCAGAGGCGGTACACACAGGGGGAGGCAGGTCAGAGGCGGTACACACAGGGGGAGGCAGGTCAGAGGAGGTACACACAGGGGGAGGCAGGTCAGAGGCGGTACACACAGGGGGAGGCAGGTCAGAGGAGGTACACACAGGGGGAGGCAGGTCAGAGGAGGTACACACAGGGGGAGGCAGGTCAGAGGCGGTACACACAGGGGGAGGCAGGTCAGAGGCGGTACACACAGGGGGAGGCAGGTCAGTGGAGGTACACACAGGGGGAGGCAGGTCAGAGGAGGTACACACAGGGGGAGGCAGGTCAGTGGAGGTACACACAGGGGGAGGCAGGTCAGTGGAGGTACACACAGGGGGAGGCAGGTCAGAGGAGGTACACGCAGGGGGAGGCAGGTCAGTGGAGGTACACACAGGGGGAGGCAGGTCAGTGGAGGTACACACAGGGGGAGGCAGGTCAGAGGAGGTACACACAGGGGGAGGCAGGTCAGAGGAGGTACACACAGGGGGAGGCAGGTCAGTGGAGGTACACACAGGGGGAGGCAGGTCAGAGGAGGTACACACAGGGGGAGGCAGGTCAGAGGAGGTACACACAGGGGGAGGCAGGTCAGAGGAGGTACACACAGGGGGAGGCAGGTCAGAGGAGGTACACACAGGGGGAGGCAGGTCAGTGGAGGTACACACAGGGGGAGGCAGGTCAGAGGAGGTACACACAGGGGGAGGCAGGTCAGAGGAGGTACACACAGGGGGAGGCAGGTCAGAGGAGGTACACACAGGGGGAGGCAGGTCAGAGGAGGTACACACAGGGGGAGGCAGGTCAGAGGAGGTACACACAGGGGGAGGCAGGTCAGAGGCGGCCGGGAGGTACACACAGGGGGAGGCAGGTCAGAGGCGGTACACACAGGGGAGGCAGGTCAGTGGCGGCCGGGAGGTACACACAGGGGGAGGCAGGTCAGTGGAGGTACACACAGGGGGAGGCAGGTCAGAGGCGGCCGGGAGGTACACACAGGGGGAGGCAGGTCAGAGGAGGTACACACAGGGGGAGGCAGGTCAGAGGAGGTACACACAGGGGGAGGCAGGTCAGAGGAGGTACACACAGGGGGAGGCAGGTCAGAGGAGGTACACACAGGGGGAGGCAGGTCAGAGGCGGTACACACAGGGGGAGGCAGGTCAGTGGCGGCCGGGAGGTACACACAGGGGGAGACAGGTCAGTGGAGGTACACACAGGGGGAGGCAGGTCAGAGGCGGCCGGGAGGTACACACAGGGGGAGGCAGGTCAGAGGAGGTACACACAGGGGGAGGCAGGTCAGAGGAGGTACACACAGGGGGAGGCAGGTCAGTGGCGGCCGGGAGGTACACACAGGGTGAGGCAGGTCAGAGGAGGTACACACAGGGGGAGGCAGGTCAGTGGCGGCCGGGAGGTACACACAGGGTGAGGCAGGTCAGAGGAGGTACACACAGGGGGAGGCAGGTCAGTGGCGGCCGGGAGGTACACACAGGGTGAGGCAGGTCAGAGGAGGTACACACAGGGGGAGGCAGGTCAGTGGAGGCCGGGAGGTACACACAGGGGGAGGCAGGTCAGTGGCGGCCGGGAGGTACACACAGGGTGAGGCAGGTCAGAGGAGGTACACACAGGGGGAGGCAGGTCAGAGGAGGTACACACAGGGGGAGGCAGGTCATTGGCGGCCGGGAGGTACACACAGGGTGAGGCAGGTCAGAGGAGGTACACACATGGGGAGGCAGGTCAGAGGCGGCCGGGAGGTACACACAGGGTGAGGCAGGTCAGAGGAGGTACACACAGGGGGAGGCAGGTTAGTGGCGGCCGGGAGGTACACACAGGGGGAGGCAGGTCAGATGAGGTACACACAGGGGGAGGCAGGTCAGTGGCGGCCGGGAGGTACACACAGGGTGAGGCAGGTCAGGAGGTACACACAGGGGGAGGCAGGTCAGTGGCGGCCGGGAGGTACACACAGGGGGAGGCAGGTCAGTGGCGGCCGGGAGGTACACACAGGGGGAGGCAGGTCAGAGGAGGTGCACACAGGGGGAGGCAGGTCAGTGGCGGCCGGAAGGTACACACAGGGGGAGGCAGGTCAGAGGAGGTACACACAGGGGGAGGCAGGTCAGTGGCGGCCGGGAGGTACACACAGGGGGAGGCAGGTCAGTCGCGGCCGGGAGGTACATAGGCACGATGCGGGGAAGTGGGAATGGCAGAATCCCACGCACAGACAGTCTGCTCAGTGCTCGCTCGTGCTGCTCCATCCCTCGTCACCACGTAATACCAGTAAGGCGCCGTAGTCGGCGATGAACGAGCGAGCGCGAAGGAAATGTATGGTGAATTTCAACTCGATAGGGCAAGTAGTTTCTGAGATACAAAAAAGGTGCGCACGTGCGCACGTGCAGAGGCACCCCATCCCCGACTTGTGGGAAATTGGCGGCTGGAGGTCCCTAACCATACACCAAATTTGTACACAATCGGCTCAGTCGTTCTTGAGATATAGAATAGGGGTGTGCACGTGCGCACGTGCAGACGCACTCCACCCATGACTTGTGGGAAGGCGGAGGCGGAGAGGTCCCTAATCACGCACAGAATTTGAACACAATCGGCTCAGCCGTTCCTGAGATATAGAATAGGGGTGTGCACGTGCGCACGTGCAGAGGCACCCTACCCCTGACTTGTGGGAAGGCGGCGGCGGAGAGGTCCCTAACCACACCAAATTTGAACACAATCGGCTCAGCCGTTCCTGAGATATAGAATAGGGGTGTGCACGTGCGCACGTGCAGACGCACTCCACCCATGACTTGTGGGAAGGCGGCGGCGGAGGGTCCCTAACCACACCAAATTTGAACACAATCGGCTCAGCCGTTGCGGAGTTTTTGCGATAAAACACCTTTCAACACCCCTCACGCAGCACGCGTCACGTGCAGTGGTAGTGACCGACATGAGTCTGCACCGTTCTCAAACAGGTTTGGTTGGATGGGGCTACTCAGCAAAGAAACCCGGCTTGTCAATCGGACGTGCGGTTGCAGAGATATTAGCTTCTCAAAAGCGTCGCCACGGGCCGGGTCGGGCCGGGCCGCTCATATTCAGATTTTTCCCATATACCACGGAAGGACGAGCGAGCGCTTCGCGCTCGCTCGTAATCTCACAGACACCGCTTGAGACTTGGAAACACGAATGCATTTTCGGGGCATTGCAGACACAGAGCAAGACCAAATAGACGATGATACGTCATCGATTAGACCAATCAGCTAACCATCAACGGAACAGCCGCCCAGGAAAGGCCGTAGATAAATCGTTGACCAACAGTTTCCGCATGTATAGGAAATGACTCGGTTACTTTGTAACAGTCGCCGGCATGAGCTCATTTTAGTATTGCGTACGTATGGAGCAATGGATCTGAATGAGCCAGTGCCACGTGTGGGCCCAGTCGTCCAACGGTGCAAAGCGCCACTCCAATACATACATTGACCCCACATGGCACACTGCGGAGCCCGACCGACCGAGTCAGAGACGAGATCTGACCAACCCTGGCGGCTACCGTAGCCGCTGACCGAGTCAGAGACGAGATCTGACCAACCCCTGGCGGCTACCGTAGCCGCTGACCGAGTCAGAGACGAGTTCTGACCAAGTTCTGACCAAGGTTCAGACGAGTTCTGACCTACCGTAGCCGCTGATCGGGGACCAAAATGTGACAGAGTTTATCTTCAAGGAGTGTTTCGCTCAGACAAAATTATTAAGAAAAGAAAAACAGCCGAGGATCAAAGTAGTCACTGTGTGAAATGGTTGATATTTAATTAAAACAAAATAAATGTACCCAATAAACATGCGGTTTGAAGCGGTTTGACGCCAACATCAGCCGAAGGGTTACCGTTAAATAAACTCGTAATCTGATGAAATTAGAATCGCATACCCATCAGATCTGACCTGACCTGTCCATGAATTATCGAGTCGGTTCGGCGAGGTCAGACGGTGTGGGGTGTGCGATCCATCAGGGGACAAGGTCAGCCTGGCTCGCAGCTCAGCTGATAACGCAAACTGGCCAATGTGAGATTAATACGGCCTCAGAATGTCCGCCGACGTCGCCGATACGGGCCCATTCAGGGACACACAGTGGCCATTGTCCAGCAGTTAGCATGCCATTAAACAGCGGCCGTTCACAGAACCGACACATGGAAACGAACTCAGCTGATCGGACCCAGTGCTTATCTCCCGTCTCAACGGAACTCTCTGCGAGATCCACATAAACAGGCTACTGTAACTTTCATGAAATCAAATTATGAAAATGTTACAACTGTACAAGTTTGTGATGCTCGGGAGATACTGCCCAGTCAAGCTGGTGATACGACAGCTGGACGGGTTTGAGTCATGCCAGAGCCATCACGAAAAGCGCCACCTCTGAACTGGCACATCTATTATTCATGCGCTGGAATAAATTATAGCTAGTTACTTTTTTACGAACGTGGGGTTTATGGGTCAAGTGGGATTTTACACACAAAAAACAGTTTCTTTGTTGTGCTGATTTATATATGTGGGTCAT
>JAXIVJ010014658.1:0-33775 GCA_036785665.1 Chirona hameri
GTGGTGTCCGCGGGTTCTGTGTGTGCGTGGCGGGTGAGGCGGCGTGTGCGGGGTGTGCGGGTGCGATCGGGTGTGCGGGTGTGCGGGTGTTCGCGAGTGTGCGGGTGTGCGGGTGTGTCGGGTGTGCGGTGTAGCGGCTGAGCGGGTGTGCTGGTGTGCGGGTGTACGCGGGATGTGCGGGTAGTGCGGGTGTGCGGTGTGGGGCGTGGCGGGATGTGCGGGTGTGCGGGTGTGCTGGGTGATGCGGGTAGCGGGTGTGCGGTGTGGCAGGGTAGTGCCGGGTGTGCGGGTGTACCGGGTGTCGTGTGCGAGCGTGTGCGGGTCTGTGCGGGTAGTGCGGGGCTTTAGTTTTGTCTGTTGTGCGTGTGTCTGTTGAGTAGTGTGTGTGTGTGTGTGACAGTGTAGTCTGTATTGTGATAGGGTGTGCATTGTGTGTGTCAGTGGGGTGTGTGTGTGTGTGTGTGTAGTGGTGATGTGTGTGGAGGTGGGGTGTAAGTGTGTGTAGTCGTGTGTGTAGTGTGAGCTGTGTGTAGTGTGTGTGTGTGTGCTGAGTGTGTGTGTATGTGTGACGTATGTGCTGTGTGTAGTGTGATTGTGTGGTGTGTGGTGTGTGGATTTGTACTAGCTGTGTGTGTGTGTGTGTGTGTGTGTGTGGTGTGGGTGGTGTGGTGTGGGTGTGTGTGTGTGTGTGTGTTGTGTGTGTGTGTGGGTGTGTGTGTGTGTGTGTGTGTGTGGGTGGGTGGTGGGTTGGGGGGTGGGTGTGTGTGTGTGTGAGTGTGTGTGTAGTGCGTGTGTGTGTGGCGCGGAGTAGTGCTGTGTGTGCTGTCAGTTCGTGTGTGCTCGTTGTGTGTTGTGTGGTGTCCCGTGTGTGTGTGTGTGTGTAGTCGTGTGTGTGTGTGTGTTGTGTGTGTGTGTGCGGGTGGTGGGGTCAGTGCGGGTGTGTGGGTAGTGGGTGTGGGGTTGTGCGGGTGTCGGGGGTGTGCGGTGTGTGCTGTGTCACGTTGTGGCGGGTGTGCGGGTGGTGCGGGTATGTGCGGGTGTCGCGGGGTGTGCGGGTGTGCGGGTGTGCGGGTTGGCGGGTGGCGAGTGTGCGGTGGTTAGTGCGGGTGTGCGGTGTGCGGGTGGTTGCTGGTATGTGTTGGTGCATGTTTGTGCGGGCGTGCGGTGACTGCGGGTGTGCGGGTGTCGCGGGTGTGCTGGTAGGTCCGGTTCTAGCGGGTGTTGCGGCGTTGTGCGGGTGTAGCGGGTGTGCGCCATGTTCTGGTGTGCGGTGTGCGGGAGTGTAGCAGGGCGTGCGTGTGCGGCCTGGTGCGTGTCGTGCCGGGTGTGCGGGGTTGCGGGGTGTGCGGGTGTGCGGGATAGTGCCGGCGTTTGCGAGGTGTGCGGGTGTGCGGGTGTGCGGGGTGCTAGAGGGTGTCGCGGGTGTGCGGGTGTGCGGAGTTTGTGCGGAGTGTGCGGTGTCGAGGATGAGCGGATGTGCGGGTGAGCGAGGGGTCGCGGGTGTGACTGGGTGTAGCTAGACGGTGGATCGACAGGGTGTGCGGGTGTGTCGTGTGTGTCGTCAGTGTGGTGTAGTAGTGTGTGTCGCGATGTGATTGTCGTGTGTGTGTGTGATGTGAGCTGTCAGGTGTGTAGTGATTGTGTGTGTGTGTGTGTGTGTGTGTGTGCGTGGTGTGCTGTGTGTGTGTGTAGTGGTGTGTGTGTGTGCTGTGTGGCCTGTGTGTGTGCGGTGAGTGTCGTGTGTGTGTGTTGTGTGTGTGTGTGTGTTAGTGTGTGTTTGGAGGTGTGTGTGTGTATGTGGTTGTGTGTGTTGACTGTGTGTGTGTGATGTGTGGGTAGTGTGTGTGCGAGTGTTGTGTGTGTGTGTGTGTGTGTGCTGTGAGCTGTGGTGTGTGTGTGTGTGTGTGTGTGTGTGTGTGTGTGTGATGGGTGTATATCATAATTGTGCGGAAATAGTCTTGCTGCATACAAAACATTTGCTACTTGCTCCAGTTGATCTCAGAGTAGCTAGTCTCGGCGAACAGTATGTATTAGCGTTAATTTTATCATATGTACTATTGAGCCTTGACTTGCCACCGGGTCATCGTGATAGTTCTACTCGCGACAGAATATGTACTTTATAAAAAACTACCATTAAGTATCATTATATCTTTAATCATACCGAGAGTGCAACCAGGAATCAGTCGGGCTGCTCCTCTGCGTCTGGATTCCAATATTAACGATTTCGCGATTTCACGGACCTAAATCAACGATCTTGTCACGCCGCTTCGCGCGTCGGACATCGGTAGGCCATCGTCATGTAACGAGATGCCAGTCACACCATCGTCCTTTGAGATCAGTATGTAACGGTGCTAAATGAAATGAATAGCAATGTTTAGCCGTTCTTATTCTCTAGACAGCCCCACCACGCCCACACTCCTATGTGTTCGTGGGGTTTATTGTAGGCATGAACTCCGTATCTGTCAATTTTACGCCGCCGTTGTCGCGGCGCTAAATAACAAGTACCTACTATAACATGCATGTCATGCATTAGAATATGTTGCAAAGGTTAATACATGCATAATCAATGGTTATTTCGTGTTTCATCATTTCAGCAGACCGCCCCCCCCACTCAAAAATTATCGGCGACGCCCCTGGTACAGCTTGACAATTGACATAGTTTTTATCAGTGTAAGGTAATGTCGGAAGCAATCTAACTGCACTGCATCGACATTGCTTCTCGTTCCTTTTCGATATCCCTAAAAGGTCGAAAAAGCTAGAGAGAAAAAATATAATAATTAGAAATCGTGGAAGTTGCAAAAATAAATGTGCCCAAATCTGAGGAATAAATTCGAATTGGGGGTAGGTAAGGTTCGCTAAAAAAACGTTTCCTCCCAGCAACTGCCCCAGAGGAAGAAACAGGAAAACGGCCGGCTGTGATCGTGCCCGTTGCGCGTCGCTTGATCACTGATCAATGATTATGGACCTAATTGTGTTGTGCTTGGCTGCTCTGTAACTATGATCAAAAAACATTAATTAAAAACCGGAATGCAAGCTTTGTTACTTGATCACATAGCTCATAGCCACTCACATGCTGGCATTGTACCACATTGTGCGTCGGCATACGTGCTGCTCCTAAACCCGGCAAAGCAGCATTTCAACGGACTCTGATACGGTGGGAACTTCGAGGAAACATAGGCTTTTATTTATATGCAGCACATCTTCAGACACATTCCGCGAAGTGCTTAGAAAGACGTTCTGAAAAACATGATTACGGTCGGGTGGGCCGCTCATCCACGGGGTTTGCTTTCAGTTGACGGAGACCTCTCGGGTCGCTTCCGAGTTTGCGCCGGCTCGGTAACGAACAGACATATGCTGGGATCTCCGGCAAACGGATCCGGGGATCTGATGCTCTGGGAAGAGTGGATCCCGTAATGTCCATTGGGATCATAGATCCCACCTCCTCACAAGTGTGGTGATGAACGCCACTGGGATATAAATCCGCCATTCAACATTGGTCGAAGGTGTCTCCGTCGGAATCCGAGATCCCTAGCACTACTTGTCGCAATTTGGGTCACACTAGGATCCCAGACTACAACCGATTATACAGCACAATGCATTTAGTGCAACACCCTTATTTTAAGAACTTGTCAGGAGCTTTCCAATTAGTTGAAATGAAATTCTTAGTATGGTTGTTTGTCTAGAAATACTACTACATTATGGCAGTATAACTTCATAGTATACAAGTCGGATCCTGTCGGATCCTGAGCATCCCTTAGAGTCATATATTCGCTTTCATTTTTATCATTGACATGCTGTAGGGATCAGGATAGCTTGCCAAATTTAATCAAGAGAGGCAGCTGAGATCCAAGATCCACTGTTGGTAGTTTTGTCGTCGGATATCGCAGTTGGATCATACATCCAACATTTGCTAGAGTTTGCTCGAGAGATCTGCTCGGGGAACATAGGATCCGCTTTGAGATCCACTGGACAATGGGACATGGTCTAGGACTCAAAGACGAATATTAGTTTTTATACTCCGAATGATAAACGTTGCGCACAATCTTTTCAGATGTGACACATACCTCGGATTATTCGCAGACCTACCACAAAGATCGGCGTTTAAGTACGAGGTCTTTTGCGGCTACAGTGCTGGGGATTTCCCATATTCTGCTTCACTACTGCGCAGTGCCGTACACGGCGCCACCTTCACCGTGCCTGGGAGGGGGGGGGGCGTCTCGAACGCCCCCTCCTACGACACCCGGCCTTTTTCGCCATCGTCTTCTCCATAGCATAGCACCTCGTTCGAAAGTGCGTGTCGAGACGCACGCCCCCCCCCCCCCCCACCCCACCCGCCCCCCACCCCCCCCACCCCCCCCCCCCTCCCGGCCCGGGCACGGTGAAGGTGGTGCCTTGTACCGGCACTACGCAGGTGAAGCAGAACTGCGAAAATTCCCAGCACTGTCAGCAAAAGATATCGACCCTATTTCTCATATGAGCAGTTTAACTAGTTATAAAACGGATAGATAAAAAACGGATTAGTTGGTTTCCGGCAATGTAAGTGGGCATATATCGCCAGCCTGCCAAGATTATACGCCTCCTCTCGTATAACTCCGATGATTGCTGGCGAGATATGCCCACTTCATGGTCGGAAACCAAACTCATCTGTTTTAAGCTATCCGTTATAAATCAGTTTAAAACTCCCCATGGATCATCGTCCTTAAAGCGATCTTTGTGGTATTTGAATTATCCGCTGAGTATTTCAATCTGAAAGATTATGCGCAAACGTTACATTCTTGGAGTAGAACAAAAAAACAAAATATTTCATTACCGAGTCGGCGCAAAACTCGAAGCAGCGACCGAGATACTGAGAAGTCTCTCAACTGAGGGAAAATATACGTATAAACATGATTACGGTCGGGTCGGGCCGACCCGACCGTAATCATGTTTTCAGAGACTTATTTCTAAGCACCTTCGCGGTATGTGTCTGAAGATTTGCATATAAATAAAGTCATGTTTTCCAAAGTTCCGTAGCAGAGTCTTGAAATGCTCTTTGCGGGTTTAGGAGCAGCACAATGCCGACGCACATGTGTACGAATGCACATGTGAGTGGCTACTGCATGTGATCATGTAAAAAAGCTTGAATTCGGTTTTTGATTAATTATTTTTCGTAGTTACAGACGCAGCAAGAACACAATGAGGTCATAATGATTGATCAGTGATCAAACGGTGTGCTGCGACAATGAACCTTTAGCACATCAGCATTAGAGTTAAATATTGGTGTTCATTCAGAGGGCGGCGGAAAAGGTTAAAACCTTCGCGGCTATGTGTCTTCAGAGCGCCCTCGGCGGCCTCTGGCCGCGGAAGGGGCACTCTGGCTGCCTGAGGGGGCGCTCTGGCCGCCTGAGGGGTGATCGGGCCGCCTGAGGGGTGCTCTGGCTGCCTGAGGGGGCGCTCTGGCTGCCCTGAGGGGGACGCTCTGGCCGCTGAGGGGTGATCTGGCTGCTGAGGGGCGCTCTGGCTGCCTGAGGGGGCGCTCTGGCCGCCTGAGGGGTGCTCTGGCTGCCTGAGGGGGCGCTCTGGCCGCCTGAGGGGTGCTCTGGCTGCCTGAGGGGCGCTCATGGCTGCCTGAGAGGGGGCGCTCTGGCCGCCTGAGGGGTGCTCTGGCTGCCTGAGGGGCGCTCTGGCTGCCTGAGGGGCGCTTGGCTGCCTGAGGGGGCGCTCTGGGCCGCCTGAGGGGTGCTCTGGCTGCCTGAGGGGCGCTCTGGCTGCCTGAGGGGGCGCTCTGTCTGCCAGAAAGGTAGCTCTGGCCGCCCTGATGGGTAGCTCTGGTCGCCTGAGGGGCGCTCTGGCCGCCTGAGGGGGCCTCTGGCCGCCTAGAGGGGTGCTCTGGCAGCCTGAGGGGGAGCTCTGCCCGCCTGAGGGGTTGCTCGCTATCTGGCCGCCTGAGGGGGCACTCTGTCCGCCTGAGGGGTTGCTCTGGCAGCCTGAGGGGAGCTCTGCCCGCCTGAGGGGTTGCTCTGGCCGCCTGAGGGGCGCTCTGTCCGCCTGAGGGGGGCGCTCTTGCCGCTTGAGGGGGCTCTGGCCGCCTGAAGGGCGCTCTGCAATGGCAGCAGAAGAGGGGGGGGGGCAGTTGCCCCCCCCCCCCCAAAAAAAAACTCAGCCGAGGGGCGCTTTGTGCTTGGCAGGGGCTGCTGGCTTGAGAGGGGCGCTCTGGCCGCCTGAGACCCTTCTCAGGTCTCAGGCGCTCTGCTGCCTGAGAGGGGCGCGCTCTGGCCGCCTGAGAGGGGGCGCTCTGGCCGCCTGAGAGGGGCGCTCTGACTGCCTGAGAGGGGCGCTCTGGCCGCCTGAGAGGGGCGCTCTGGCCGCCTGAGAGGGGGCGCTCTGGTCACCTGAGAGGGGGCGCTCTGGCCGCCTGAGAGGGGCGCTCTGGTCGCCTGAGAAAGAGCGCTCTGGTCGCCTGAAAGGGGCGCTCGTGGCTGCTTGAAAGGGGTGCGCTCTGGCCGCCTGAGAGGGAGCGCTCTGGCCGCCGGAGTGGGGGCGCTCTGGCAGCCTGAGAGGGGGCGCTCTGGCCGCCTGAGAGGGGCGCCCTGCCGGCCAGAGAGGGGGGTGTTCTGGCCCTCTGAAAGGAGGCGCACTGGCCAGCCTGAGAGGGGCACTCTGGCCGCCTGAGTGGAGCGCTCTGTCCACCTGAGGGGACTTTTTGGCCGCTGAGGGGCGCTTTGGCCGCCTGTGTTTCAAGCCTCATCTTACGTGAATTTAAAAGGAAATAGCATTTCGTTCGACGAAAAAACATGCTAATTTGGATGAAGCAATTATACCAAACGTTTATAGTAGATACACAAAAGCTTCAACAGACCATAATTTAGCAGACTGCAAATCGTGAGGTAGAAGCAAGATCGATTTGAAAACCCTGGCGGATCTTTGGATTATTTAATGACAGCAAGGCAGAAAAACATTTTCTTTCGTTAGACAAAACGGTTGTTTATATCTATGCGAAGTTAAAGTTTCGTCCGATCTATCCAGTTTATGAAACCCCCTTGCTTATGTTTCACTTATAAAATATGTTACAAGCGCTTTGTGAAAATACCAATATGGTGGATCCGTTGGAATGGTTTCGTTAGAACGTTTTTTTTTTTTGTCAGCGTTCGTACGTGTGTTGGAACGTTTTGTATCCGTATATTTTTTGGATCCGTTGGAAGTGGTTTCGTTATAACATTTTTTTTCAGCCTTCGTAGGTGTTGTTGGCACGCTTTTTCTCCGTATATTTTGATTGCAAGGAGCAGGGGCCGGTGGGGCGCATTTGGAAGCGTTCGTACGTGGATCCGTTGAAGTTTTTTTCTTCTCTCGTTGGAACGCTTTTTTCCAGTGTTCGTACGTGTTGTTCGGAACGTTTTTTTAATCGTATTTTTTACCATTGCAAGGGGCGGGACCGCGCAAATACATCGGACAACTTCTTTACGCCCGTAGGGTTACGGTTTTATCTGCCAGATGGTGTGGGGGTCCAATGAATGCTACACGGAGCTGTCGAGTCTGAAACTACACTGACTGCACTGATGCGATACGATACCTGCGCACAAGATACCTATCCTGGCGCATGCCGAGACAGTTACGTACTACGGTGACAATTGCAGTTGCAGTACAGTCCACATGTTGCGCATCTGATCTGGCTGCATTTTTACTGTGAAATTCCCCAGTAAATGTCAATTGACTTTTAAATTTACCGGGAAGTTTCTCCGCTTTCCCAGTTTCTGCCACAATCTGCCCGCTTGGTGGCGCCCCGGATAGCGCAAGAAAACTAGTGCCATCTATATCCCATATCGAAAAAACGACACAGGAGGTGGCGGAAGTTGTTACTATAAGTGTGTTTATTGCTCACTAGAGGTAAGCAGCGAAGTATTTGATAGAGATTGCAATTGAACATGGTTTATTTTCTTCCCGGAATGTGTAAAATGGCTTGATATCATATTTCTTGCATATTGCTTCCGTTTGGTGGATAACTCAGCCCTAACCAGATATTCGTTGGTATCTTGCTGAAATGAGAACAGCAATGTGTCTTTGGCCGTTGGCGCATAGGTACGGATAGTCCGTTGGCCTATACCATACCGCATTTAGTTCATCTAGAGAACAAAGTTGCTGGCCGATCTGGGGAGTAAAAATGCAAGACAACCGATTGTACACGCATTAATACAATTAACGTTTTTTATCATTGTTAGTTTTGTTTCTAAGATTATCAAAATCAGCAGATATTGGCAAAATATGGTATACAGGCACGACATTGAGTACCGAATCACTAGCAACTTGTCGAAAGCCGATTACGACCACGTATTCTGACTGAAAGCTGCTCGGCTCTAACAGTGATGGCCCTTCTGAGGATTTGTGTCGAGAACCATAGACGATATTCGCCAGTTTGACTACCGTTTAATGACGTCATTGGGTTGTATTCCTAGACAACGTGTGACAACCGTGCACCATTGCACCAGCCATCACTCATACTGGCTCACACTATTTTTTCTTAGAACATACTCATCATAGTGACGGCAGGGCTTTTTAAAATGCATGAAATGCTTGAAAATCGATGAGTTGTATTTTTTTGCAGGGACATCAGGATAGGAATGCCATGTAAAGTTAAATTTTGATCTTAATTGGAAATAAATGTGATTTCCTTAAATGCAATAAATTGTGGCGGCATTCAGCTTTTTCCGTATTGATAAAGTCCTTTTTCTAAAAATCCTCATAAAAAATAGTCAAAAATTTGACCATTGTCGACTTTGAGGGCCATTTCCCCGCCCCACTCTGAACCTTTTAAATTTTGCTTTGGATTTCGGGCTTCCTGAATGCCATCTAGTTATATGAGAGGTCGGTCAAACAGGCAATTGATCAATGCTCAGGATTCTCAAGTCCTCTCAAACCTCTTATCATTTTATTCGCAGATAAAAAATGAACCACATTTGTCATTTGATCTATCCATGGGAGCTTTCAGAGACGATTTTGGCGTGAAGCAGATAACATATTTTTCTGGCCAATATGTGGCTGGCTCATGACTGGCATTGTTTGCCCCATCCAAAGATGAAGAAACATCACGAAAAGTGTGTGTGGGGGGGGGGCAGTTTAACTTCTATCTCGTCTTGAGTGAAACTCAACTCTCCTATGGAAGATTTTTGCAGATTTGGGCTCTTCTCTCCTTGGTGAATATTTTGCCATCAAACAATTTTATCACCAAGCAAAATTTATTTTAGAAAAAAAATGACCGAAAAATGATGGGGAATGACCCTCCTAGCCCTCCCCTTGTGCCTACGCCTATGGCCCCATCTCCATCATGGGACTAGTCTAGAACATGAACGAACAACGTTTGTTCGGTTTGTCCGCAACGTTGGTCAAGCTAGCAGCAGGTTCAGCAGATTGATATCCATCTGTAGATTGATATTCAAACTGAAACGGACCCCTCAGCTTGAATATCAATCTACAGATGGATATCAATCTGCTGAACCTGCTGCTAGCTTGACCAACGTTTGTCCGCAACACTTATTACAATATTTAACCCAGTGACGTCATATAGCTGCAGTCCCAAAACGAATCAATCCATGCTGTTGTTCGCTTTACTTGTGCCCTTGGTTTCTGTGCTTTCAGTCTTGGGCCGCGGAGGGTGGTGTGTGGTGGTGCGCGTTGTATGTTAAATATCGTGTAAATTCCCACTGAAGTTGATCTAGGATTGTTGGTGAGGCTTGAAAGTAAGTTGAGGTGAATTTCATTCTTAACGTGTTTTATTGAGCAATTTAACGAAACAAAACATTCTTCCAGCGTCATATTTGTCTCACTTTGTTGCTGGTGGCATGCTTTGTCCTGTGAAGAAAAAAAAACGATATGGAATATACCATCTGTACGCAAACTATGATCGTCCATATTGTAATGCATTTGTATTATAAATACCAGTCTTAAATTAAGTGAATGTAAAGGAAGTTAACTGGCATGTTAATGTGCCACAAAATATGTGTCAATATAGAATGCTTATAAAAAGGGTAAAGATCCAATCACCAGTCACATAAAAACAAGGGTGTCACCACTTTTCAAAAGTTTGGGGGCCAGAGGCATTCTGAAGTTGACTTTTTTTCCATGCAATGCCCATAGTGGCATAGGCCTAATGTTAAAATCTGAGAATGTTTGGGGAGGTTTCCCCCATCTCTGACACATGCAAAAAAATATAAGAATTGTCATGCTATTGGTTTTATAGACAATATTGACACTAAAGCACTGGTACACTGCTGATACCATGAAAAGTGTAATTGTTTTGTTTGACATAGTTGGTAGAGTCCAAAAATGTGTGCTCAGAATCCATGGTTTCTGAGTTTCAGTGTGGGCTTCAGCTTGGGTGTGAGAGACCCTAACAATAAATGGCAGATAAAGCTTCAATACCAATACCAATGCCCAGACTGCGAAGTTTTGCACAGGACTCAGGAGTTGATGGGGTGCACCAGCCCATAGCAAAAATCTGCACCATGCAGGCCAGAAATCCACACCAGACCAGCCAGGGATCCACAGTCCGCACCAATTCATTAATATAATGTAGAAACCATCACCTCCCACTTCAAAAACTACACAAGATATGTCACAGAACAAGAATACTCACTTCCACACAATCCATGCAGTGACAATCCATACATGAACACAAAATGTCTCCAATAAACAATTTTGAAAATGTAATGGGTTATCACAAATTCTTCCTTTTGATCATCATTTACCAAATAGGGTCATGAAACCAGAGTTTTTAGAAAACATTTGGGAGACTTTAACTAAAAACTCTACTTCCTCCCATTCCCTGGGGAAATTTTCATTAAAAAATATCTAGAAATTAGTTTTTCCCACAAACCACTGAATTTTTAGGAGGAAATTGAGTCAACTATGTAGCAGTAGTCTTATGTGACAGTAATGACAATAAAACGCTGTGATTTGTGGTCTCATTGTTTATTAGGTGCCTACTTGTGCATGGCAGTGCTAACTGATCCCCGCAGCCCAGCATAGGTACTGCACCATTACTAGTCAGCCCGCACCCTACCAGATCCGCACCACACCACACTGAATCTGCATCAGCTTCCCCAAATCTGCACCAAATCCACCCCAGCCAGGACAGGCCAGCACCATTGAGATCTCATCGAAAATGCCATATTTGATTTTATTATTTTAAGAACACTGGTGTGTCATCTTTTGGACAGTTTGACTAAAAGGATAGTTACTTGCTTTTATCTGGGTGAATGTTCATAGTGTCTGTGCTAGTGTTTGCATGCATTAAAAAATATATAGAGTTGGTGTCAACTAATAAGTCATGTTTTGAAAAGCATGAAACATCTATTCAAGTTATAAGAACTGAGGCGGTTAATTTTGAAACTAAGTTACTAATCAATTGCAAACACTATGCAAAATATATCACAATAACAGAGGATGTTATGCTTATGTAGTACAAAGTTTCATTTGAAATTTGACAAATGTTATGCTTGCATTGGGTAGTTTGCTTCAACATTGTTGTTAAACCTTTTTCAAGTTCTCCCTCCACACCTTTCACCATTTGCAAACAGAACTGATGTTAGTCTTTTGAAAATTCAGCTTTTGAGCCTTTAACCAGTACATTGTGTAACAATTGAAATGTTTCTTGTAACATTTTGGATGGAAAGTGTGCCATGAATACATTGTGAAAAATAATAAAATAATTATTAAAAGCAACATTGCTATCATAGCAGTCAAATCCATTGTCATCCTGTGAAGTTGCAATAATGTGCGAGTACCTTCCTCATTGACTGTCCTCCCTCATCAACAAGATCTGTGATGCTGAGATGAACCTGGCTTGTTCTACCTACCCCCACCAATGTTATTGTAGATAGTGATCTGACAAAGGGATTGCTAGAAGCAGCTGACTGTTCACCTATCACCCTTCCTTGTGGTGTCATCATTAGTCATTGGTTGTTGTTCTGACGACCTTGATCTGACTGCAATATAGCTCCAGCAATCACGACGCTCTCAAGCTCTAATCACCATCATCTTCAATGACCTTGACCTGAAGGATCCATCCTGGTCTGCTGCTAGCTGAAATGTTATAAGATATTAAAGATCACCGATACTTTCTGTAGGCAAGAGTGTAAAAGCTGACATTATAAGGCAATGTTTTTGAAAAAGTTGAATCATGTTGTAAAAGAGCAATCTGCAGAATACATTTTTGCTCTAAAAGCCCATGGACCTGTGGCCCTCCAATTTTGTTTTGATGATTTTTTCTGAACTGATTTTGTACATATTTTCTACATGAATTCAAACAAAAATCATGCTTTCTTCCTTTTGTCCATTTTTACTTTTTGTATGCATGCCACAATGTATGATAGACGATACATTATGACATAATCTAGATGGCAGATCTGCCATTGCCGTCTGTCGCTGCCTGCTGCCCTCACTGACGGCGGTGTTGTGTGTTGTACAGGGTCCGTGCGGGGGGCGCCGCCGCCGCCGCCATGGCGGACGTCGACCCAGAGACGCTGCTGGAGTGGCTCAGCATGGGCCAGGGCGAGGAGCGCGACCTGCAGCTGATCGCGCTCGAGCAGCTCTGCATGCTGCTGCTCATGTCCGATAACGTGGACCGCTGCTTCGAGAGGTGAGTGGGGCGTGGTGGGTGCTGCCGCCCGGTCCCGCCGCCGCGGACTGGTTATTGATTCGACACTCATTGAATCGATTGGAATCGTTCAATAAAAATTCATTGAATCAGAACATAATCGATTCACCGCCAGATCTTTTGATTCATGAATCGTGATTGAATCGAGACCTGCGTCAAATGAAGGCTGATTGAATAAAAAGATTTAACGATTCAAGTACACTGGTACATTGTGCAAATACATGCAGTCCCAGATAAATTCTCAAAATTGTATCCGTGAATCGAACGGTGATTGAATCATTCAGATTCCAAAATGAATCATGATTGAATCGTTCCAAAACAGTTGAATCAATAACCAGTCTGCGGGCCGCCGGCCGCCACAGGCCAGAGGGAGCCAGTGAGGACGCTGCTGGGTAGGGGTTGCCTTTGAAGCACCGACACGTTGAGTGGTGTATGTCTCCCCGTTGAACCCTGTTTATTGGTGAATAAACTAGAGCTGGCCGACAGATGGACGTGGGCTCGAGGGCCCTTCGCGGCAGTCCTGGGTACCTCCCTCCAACCGTAGCCTAGGCTGTCAGAGACCGACACGAGGCTGGCGCTTTTTGTCGATGCTCGTGAAGGGCTGCTGCGTGCCTCTCGAGGTGATAAGACTCGCCCCGTGCCGTGCCTGTCTCGAGTCCGAGCCGTGCCGTGCCTGTCTCGAGTCCGAGCCGTGCCGTGCCGAGCCGTGCCTGTCTCGAGTCCGAGCCGTGCCTGTCTCGAGTCCGAGCCGAGCCGAGCCGAGCCGAGCCGAGCTGAGGAGCTTGGTTGGGTCGCTCTCTACTCTCTGGATACGACGGTACGGCGTGGAGCCGTTGGCGGCCGGCCAGCACGGCGGCAGTACAGCGCCTGCTCAAACGCGCTCCGACCGAGATGGTCCTCCGAACGACACGTCACGGCCCGGTCCACAGCACGGCGGCAGTACAGCGCCTGCTCCGACGCGCTCCGACCGAGATGGTCCTCCGAACGGCACGTCACGTCACGTCACGGCCCGGTCCAGAAGCAGCCTGTTAGTGCTGAACATGTGGAAGCGGTGGCCGAACGATGCCTTCGGGAGGGCGGATACGTGGACTTGTGTTGTTTCTGGTGCATGGCGTTTACGTGGATGGGGTTATTTGGATGTTTTTCTGACTAGTCGCACGTCCAAGTTCAAATGATTCAGTTCATCGCATTAAGTCTTGATCGCGTGTGTATAGTGTGATTCAAGACACTCATCCGTCGTTCGGTCTTCTCAATACCCACTTGACGTGAATACCCCCTTGACGTGGGACTCTGGCCTTTCATATCGTCTGTTCTAAATTGTTCTCGAACGGTGTCGGACCTACGGCATATGACTGCTATCGCGCTGTTGTAAAACCCCAATAACAGCCGACACCGTGAGATTCCTGAGAATCTGGCATTACTAGCCCACCGCAGGTGTTGCCAAACTAGAGTGCTGTTCATGTCGCTGCGGCCCCGCGGCTCCCGCGGCCAAAAGGGCGGAGCTAAATCATCCGCCAATCACATAGAGCTGGGTCCGGAGGTGTGACGTCATACTTTCTGCGGCTCTCACGTCAAAGTTAAAATGATTCAGTTCATCGCATTAAGTCTTGATCGCGTGTGTATAGTGTGATTAAAGATACTCATCCGTCGTTCGGTCTTCTCAATACCACCTTGACGTGAATACTCCCTTGACGTGGGACTCTGGCCTTGTCTCGCATGCTCGCCCGCTGGTGGGATTGCTAGCTTATTCGCATGCTGCTGGGCCGCGATGCTCCGCAGCGCGATTTATCACTGCGGTGATGCACTATCCGAGCATTTGTTGTGTTATGAGCGGCGAAAGTTGTGCGAGTTTCGAGGACCATTCATTGATATGAGGTGCCACTCCGCGCGGAGAGGCGCCAACCCGATGGTTTGTAAGGCGGAGGGCCGCCCGATATGGAATTATTGTGGCGAGTCAGGTACGACTGCTGTGTCCGAGTATATCCCAGTAAGGCTGCCAGGAGGCGGTGTGAGCGCCCTTCCTCTCGGCGCTCCCTGCTCTGCCGCTGTGCTCCTTAGCTATACTCTATACTCCCCATCGTGTGTGTGTGGGGGGAGGGGGGGGGGGTGACCTCGGATCGCATTCAGTGTAGATCCTGGCCTATTTTCCGATGTTGGCCCGTTTCCAAGTATCTGGAGTCGTCTGTCTGCTGACGCTGCGCTGAGCGTGGTGACGTCACCCAGGGCTGTGACGTCACCCAGTGGCCATCACGTGCCAAGGCCCGCTGTCTTCCTTCCCGACCACGAGCCGGCAGGAGCCCCTGATCGATCGGCGTTCCACGCGCTTAACAAGCGTGCGCTGTCAACAACCAACACTTAGCGGCGTTCCGAGGACTATATCGCGTTAAGCGCCTTGTGTGGAGCTGTTGACGGCGATTATTTCAGTGGGCGCCAACTGACCCGAGGATTCGGCGCGCCCTTAAACCCCAATAAACAAACAAAGGGGGTGGTTTCAGCGGCGTGTCGCGGGGTTTACCAAATACCAGGGGATGTCCCGACTCCCGTGTGGGTCATGGCCACTCGCGGACGATCGAAGCTGGCATGTATTATTTGCTGAGCCGTCTGATCATGCTCCTTGATGGACTCTGATGTGTTCCATCGGCAGAATCAACAGGAGGAGGAGTCAATCGTCATTGCATGCTTTGTGATGTCAATCAGTACGAAATTCCAGCCGAGCTGAAAACCATACTCAAAGCGGCGCTCCAGCTCTTCCTTGCGTTGCGCAACGTCTTGTCACTGCCTGTCTTGCACGCTGATTCAAGGTGAAACCATTGTAACCGCCTGAGTCACTGCAAAGTGGACACTGTTGCACTGTTCAGAATGGCTGTCAGTCGTCCCATTCACGGAATCAATGCCTGGATTTGGAGGGCCGGCCGTGTGTATAGCTGGCTTTGTAGCTGTTTACCGATCCATCGCTTTCGCGATATCTTTCCACCTGTCTCTCAAACCAGACTCTTTGTCAGCTGTTTTCCAGACTGTTTCCAGAACTGTCAGCTAAACTGTCTCTCAGACTGTCTCTCAGACTGTCTCACGGACTGTCTCACGGACTGTCTCACGGACTGTCTCCCAAACTAGGTATCTCCTAGAACTATCTCCCATATCGTCTCAGATTTTCTCAGGCCATCTCAGACACTCACAGACTATCTCTCTGTCCATCCCCCAGAATATCTCCCAGACTCCCCCCCCCCCCCCCCCCCCCAGATCGTCTCCTAGACGTATCTTCCAGGTGGTTTCCCGTCCCGATCCCCGCCTCCTTTCTCTATCCCGGATGTCTTCACGACACTGTCCGACCGAGACTTCCATCGAACCGAGGTCGCCCGGCCAGGCCGCCCGCTCCGACTGCTCGACCTTGGCTGGCCCGAACAGTGGCGCCGCGCGACTCACGTCCGCTGACCCGCCGCTTCCGGCTGACCCGTCCAGCTGACCGCGGCGCGCCGCCGTCAAGGGCGCCCCCGCCGCCGCAGTCGGCCGTCACGCTGATGGACCTTGCGCGGTGACATCGGACGCGGCAGCCGCGGTAGGACTTGTGCCGTAGGCTGTCGTGATGCAGGCAGCGCCGGCTGGGCCGCGTGCTTTCCACCTGCCTGCCTACCTGTCTGCTGCCCGCCAGCCTGTTTGTCGGTCGACCTGGACTGCGGGAGCGGACACGCACGCCCCCGGGCGGCGGGCGCACTGACAACAGACGGAGGTCGGCCGGCACCGGGGGCGTCCCGTGTGCACCGCGTGCATCGCGTGCACCGCCCGGCCGCTGCATGCGGCACAAAGCGCACAGCTGGCCGACGGCTCGGCGGCGGCGATGGATGAATGTATGTGTGCTGAGCGACTAGAGCGGCAAACACCCGGCAGACAGCGAGGCTTTACAGCTTGAAAGCGAGGCTTGAAATGGCCGCCAGACGCCAGCGCGGCGGCCGGCCCGGAGTTGAGCGGAGCGCCGCGCTGCCCGCCGTCAAGGCCTCTCTGGCCGCTTTCCTGTGCAAATGACGGCGTCGTGTGAACGGCGGCAGTGCAGTGGTGGCCTTCCTTCGGTCGGACTCCGCTCGGTGGGAGACGGGAGACGGGAGATACGGTCAGGGCAACTGACGGACGGTGGCGGGGACAGCCGCCGTCACGGCACCGCTGGCACGCCGCTGTCGCAACTGGCGCCGCGCCGCAGCGCGCTCCTTTCGCCACCACGCGCCGCGATCGGCGACGGTCACAGTGGCCGTGGTGGTGGTATGCTGTTCCAGCTCCCGTAACGGGGCCGGTAGAGGGGGGGGGGGGGGCGTGACGTGCCGATGTACGGGGCTGGTCCGTGTAACGAGCGGTGTGCCTGTGTGGGGATGGCTTGGCTGTGATATCCCGGCCACACGATCTGTCCCTTCCACATAACCTGAGAGCTGCAATGTTGATTGGGAGAGTTGACCTTGTAGCAGGGGAGAGTCATGTCAGACGGAGATCAAGCGAGCCGGCTGTGCAGTCAGGATGAGTAGTCATCTTTAGGCGAGCGACTTTTCAACAAATGTGCCTTTGCTGAGTTTTGTCAAGCGAAAGGTCGCGAAAATGTCGGGTGTGGGACAGCGGTGCTTCGGAGACCAAAGGGCTGTTCTATGTTAAATATATACATTGCATAGTTACTGTTGGGGAAGCGGCGCTGCTTGATAGCACTGTCGCGTATTTATATTTTGTGCATATCTTACAATGAATTTCCAATTTAATTCTGCCAATATCTTCCCGCTTTGTGGTCGGTGGGTTGCATTGCCGACAGCTTTGTCTGTTGATGTGTTTGCGAAATAATGCTGGACACACATGCCAGTTTAATCTACAGCTTGGCTTCATCGTGTTCGCCAGACCGGAACGTGTAGTGCACGCGTTGCAATACTTCTGCTGATGCTTTCTTCACGTGCTGACGTCAGAACCCCACCTCTGCGTTACTGGAGCGCGACCCAGCACATATTGCCGCCACATGAGCCTTTTGTTGTCCGATTAATCATGTATGGCTTATTTTGAGTCTGTGCTTTACTCGAGCGTACACATTATTTTGTCATGTCTGGAGTGGGGAAATCCGCGACGTAAGCACTAAGCACGTAATGCTCTATTCAGCTGCCATTGCAGTGTTGTGGCCTGTAACTTCCCGTGATGAGCTCTACTTACAAATCGCTCCAACTCTCAAGCATTCGTGTGAGCAAGTCACGTCATATTATTTTCAATAAATGACGTGCTTAATTTTGTGGTAAAATCCTTTGATCAAGATCTTAGCACACCACCTGCCATGGCCGGTACATTGAACAGTTGTTTACCAGTTTCGACGGTCCTGTTTTAGATTTGAACTAGATCAACAGCACCGTATTCGTTCTGCGATCGTGACACCTTCCGGGAGTTGCACGGCTTACCGCCACACCCCGGCTCCGTTCAGAACCTGCTGGCAGCCGGAGACAATGACTCGCGCGTCGAAACAAAGACTTGCTGTCGTGGTGACCACCTTACCAGCCTTGCCCCCATGTGGTAATGGTCGACACTGTGACACCTGTGTTCTGAATTTCTCTCGACACATCTGTCGGTAATGTGCCGTGTCGAGGACAGGCGCCGCTGGTGTTGGCTGCACGGGCGGCGAACACGAACGTGAATGTATGTGGACCTGGCGCGGTGTCTGTATGAATGCATTGCGTCGTTGGTGGCGATGCAGATATGACGTGAGTGAAGGTAAATCGATGGCAATCTGCTTTAACGGGATTGTTTTTTCTTTCACTCACGCCCATGTCGTGGAATCAGAAGCTCGGTTAAAGAGCGAGGAATCATAGACCTGATAGTATTTCGAATTGTTCTCGAATGACGGCTTGTATCGACAAGTTTTATATTGAATGAACAATAAATCTTCCCGCCATCAAACACGTACATGCTATGTCTATAAATGTCTACATATCTATAAATCTTAGCATTTTTTTTTGTGTTAGGTGTACCTGCACCGTGCCAATGCCCCATTGTTCGTGACGACCGGTATGTTCGCGCGGGTCAACGGGCACAAATCATTATCGAGCAACAGATCTGAGTCCGCAGAGCCTGCTCTCTCAGCTCTCTAGTGGAGCTGCTGACTCGACTTGTTCCAGCGCAGGTTAACGGGCCCACTGGAACCCAGCACAATTTATGAGCATGTCGCTTTTGCTCGTATCAGGTCTGCAGTGCACTGGAGAGTCATGCTCCCTACTGCAGTGGAGCTGATGGCACGGCTCAGCATGTGTCCTGCCGCAGGAATAAGCTGCGGCTGCAACAGTCTCGTCCTCTGTGGCTGAGCTGTGGCAGCCCTGTCCTCCATGGCTGCGACAGCTCTGCCCTCCATGGCTGCGACAGCTCTGCCCTCCATGGCTGCGGCAGCTCTGCCCTCCATGGCTGCGACAGCTCTGCCCTCCATGGCTGCGACAGCTCTGCCCTCCATGGCTGCGGCAGCTCTGCCCTCCATGGCTGCGACAGCTCTGCCCTCCATGGCTGCGGCAGCTCTGCCCTCCATGGCTGCGACAGCTCTGCCCTCCATGGCTGCGACGGCTCTGCCCTCCATGGCTGCGGCAGCTCTGCCCTCCGTGGCTGCGACGGCTCTGCCCTCCATGGCTGCGGCAGCTCTGCCCTCCGTGGCTGCGACGGCTCTGCCCTCCATGGCTGCGACGGCTCTGCCCTCCATGGCTGCGACGGCTCTGCCCTCCATGGCTGCGACGGCTCTGCCCTCCATGGCTGCGGCAGCTCTGCCCTCCGTGGCTGCGACGGCTCTGCCCTCCATGGCTGCGGCAGCTCTGCCCTCCGTGGCTGCGACGGCTCTGCCCTCCATGGCTGCGACGGCTCTGCCCTCCATGGCTGCGACGGCTCTGCCCTCCATGGCTGCGACGGCTCTGCCCTCCATGGCTGCGGCAGCTCTGCCCTCCGTGGCTGCGACGGCTCTGCCCTCCATGGCTGCGGCAGCTTTGCCCTCCGTGGCTGCGACGGCTCTGCCCTCCATGGCTGCGACGGCTCTGCCCTCCATGGCTGCGACGGCTCTGCCCTCCATGGCTGCGGCAGCTCTGCCCTCCATGGCTGCGGCAGCTCTGCCCTCCGTGGCTGCGACGGCTCTGCCCTCCATGGCTGCGACGGCTCTGCCCTCCATGGCTGCGGCAGCCCTGCCCTCCGTGGCTGCGGCAGCTGGCGGCTGGTGCGGCGTCGCTCGACCGTGATCAGCTGGCCTTGGCGGCTCCGCTGCGGGCCTGGGGCTGCCAGCCGTCTGCCGGGCCAGCCCAGGTGTCATGAGGTGTGGGCGGCCGCTCCCCGCCCCCGGGCGGCGGCGGCGGCGGCGGCGGCGGTGATGATGACGGTGGCGGTAGATAGGGTCTTCCGTCCATCTTTCTCCTCCGTCGCCGCCGCCGCCGGTTCTGGCTGGTTCGGGGGAGGAGGTCGGCACGGGCCGCCGCCGCCGGTTCTGGCTGGTTCGGGGGAGGAGGTCGCCGCCGCCGCCGCCGCCGCCGCCGCCGCCGCCGCCGCCGCCGCCGCCGCCGCCGCCGGCGGTTCTGGCTGGTTCGGGGGAGGAGGTCGGCACGGGCCGCCGCCGCCGGTTCTGGCTGGTTCGGGGGAGGAGGTCGGCACGAGCCGTCACGCTGCCGCCGCTCCGGATGGCGAGTGGGATAGTGTGTTGGTCGTGCCCAAGGCCAGGTATAAGCCAGGTAGAACGCTCCGGCCAAAACAGTGGTGACAACGCGTACAATATTAGCAACGTCCGCAAATTGGTCGTGTTCATGCATCTGCTCATGAGGCAGATTTTGCTGCTGACAGCTTTTCGGCCAATCAGCGTGAGCCGTTCTCGACGCTCGTCAGTCAACGGCTGATGACGAGGAGGTGGATCAGAATAGCCGAACATCATTTGTTTACGTAACGTCAACGGCAGCACGCGCCAGGGCGCTGCACGTGGCAGGGTCTCTCCCGCCCTGCGCGGTCACTAAATACATCGCGTTACGTCGAATCAGAATTAATTGACCTTTCACATATACATTTTTATAATTCTCAACGTTTTCTCAAACTAGAAAGAAAAACAAAAACGAAAAGCTCCTAGACATCATGCCCTCCGCACGGCGCCCTGCGGTTAACGTTACGTAAACAAATGTTCAGCTATTTTGACCCACCTCCTCGTCATCAGCCGTTCACCAACGAGCGTCGAGAACGGCTTACGCTGATTGGCCTAAAAGCTGTCAGCAGCAAAATCTGGCTCATGAGCAGATACATGAACTCGACCAAGCTGCGGACGTTGCTAATATGTGTCGGCCTTTTTCCATGTTGCAGAGGCGGAGCGGACTCCCTGGCCGTGCCCGTCTTTTCCGGTGGCTAGTCGCCGCCCGGTTAGCTGTCTGAATTGGTCTGAGCTCGTATTCGGTGCATGGTTTACTGGGGTTGGCGTAAGCCACTGATGATTTGCCGAGGCTGGTCAGCTGATGTTTTCTGTCCCGTCTCACCCTGCCCTCCTCGCGTCGCCCTACCTGTACTACTACTACTACTTTTACTCCCCTGCCCCTGCCCCTGCCCCTGCCCCTGCCCCTGCCCCTGCCCCTGCCCCTGCCCCTGCCCCTGCCCCTGCCCCTGCCCCTGCCCCTGCCCCTGCCCCTGCCCCTGCCCTGCCCTGCCCTGCCCCTGCCCCTGCCCTGCCCTGCCCTGCCCTGCCCTGCCCTGCCCTGCCCTGCCCTGCCCTGCCCTGCCCTGCCCTGCCCTGCCCTGCCCTGCCCCTGCCCCTGCCCCTGCCCCTGCCCCTGCCCCTGCCCCTGCCCCTGCCCTGCCCCTGCCCCTGCCCTGTCCTGCTCTGTCCTGTCCCCTGCTCCCCCTGCCCTGGCAATCCCCTCCCCTGCCACGTTGCTCCGTCCCGGAGAAACCCACCGGTCTCACCCGGTGAAACTTGCCCAGTGCCCATCTGGCCCGGACCCGTCCCGTCCCGTCCTGGCGCGGCACGGCACCGCCTCTTCAGCGCGGCACGACACGCCGGCCGCCGGCCGGCGGCGGTCATGGCACCGGATCGTTCCTCGTCGGCCCTCGCCCCGATGCCGGCGCCGAGGACTGCTTTGTTCCCGGCGCTCGGCAGAGCGAGACGTGCGGTGTATGGTAGGTATGCACCGTTGGTGGGTTTCGCGTCAGTCCTTGGTCATGAGGCGGTCGTGGTGGCTGGACCAGATAGTGGGCGAAAACAATAGTTCACTGTTTCGCCACGTGGTTTACCGACACGATATATGGCCGTTATCTTCGTTGTCGTTGGGTATGTGGGGGGGGGGGGGGGTGTTGTTGTTTTGATTGGGTGATGCTATCACGTTTGAGTTTCTTCTGAGAGCGGCAAGTCAATTCGCTCGTGTTTGCACAAAAAGGACACCGGAGTGCAGGGACGGATCTAGCCGTAGGGGGGGGGGGGGGGGGGGTGATAGCGGGACGTCAGCCGTCAGCGAAAAGTTGTTGACGCGGGGGTCTGTCAGCGAAAGCTTGTTGCGGTGTGTGTGGGGGGGGGGGGGGGGGGGGGGGGGGGGTAGAGCGCGCAGTCACCCACTGTACGTCAGGCCGTTTTTGGGGAATCATAGTTTCAGGACCTTTCGGGGGGGGCGCATGGCTCCTTTGGCCCCCTGGATCCGCCCCTGCCGGAGTGCAAACACTACATTGGGTGGGCGTCACCGCTGTGAACTCCTGCCACCCGTTGGAATGCGTTTTTCTCTCTGTCGCTGCCGTGTGGGAAGGGAGTACTCGTTCCTCTCAGAGTCTGCTGTGTGTGTGACTCGTCCTTTTTGCCGTGATGGATAGGGTGTATGGCGGGGTCCACCCTGCACTGCAGTGGTGTTGCTGCTGCCGTTGGTCTGTGGCTATGTATGGACCTGCTGGCTGCTGCTGGCCGCCGCTGCCGGTCCCGTCGCACTAGAGTATCTCGTTTATCTCGTTTATCCCGTTTATCCCGTTTGTCCCGCCTGTCCCGTTTGTCACATAGCTCACTTCACCGCTCGCCCTGCTCTGGGAGTGCAGCTATCGGTGGGCTGCGGTCCTCCGCCGACGGCTGCCGTGCTGCCGTGCTGCCGTGCTGCCGTGCTGCCGTGCTGCCGTGCTGCCTCGGCTGCGCCGCAGTTGTGCCCGTGCTGTAGGAAGGGGAATTGTTCGGCGAACCAGCGGCACGGGCTGTCAGGCACGGCCAGTTCTGTGGGTGGCCGTTCCGTCTGCTTCCAGGAATGAGACCGGCGCAGAATGAGACTAGCGTGCGCAGCCAAACTGGTACCCATGAATGTCAGTTATATTGCTATTGATCTGAATGAATAATAGGACACTGACATTGATGTGATGAACGGACTACTATCTGTCATAGTCATGACCGGATACCAGTTTGTCACATGTTGCTTGAGGCATGCCTCAGAAGATCTTCATTTATATTTGCCAGTTTTCGCACGGATGTACAACCGGGCTAAATTATTTCACCGACTCCTCATGTCCATTAATCTGCCTAATACTGTTGTTTTTCTCGGCCTCGCTGTTAAATGACTCTGCAGATTCGCCTGTCCCCGTGATTCATTCCACTGGTGCCGGGAGGCTGTTTTTCGCCGCCGGTGCTGACAGCGGCGCCGGCGGCGGCGGCGTGCCGAGCTGGCTGCGTGACCTGCGTGTCTGAGAGCACCTGGCGGTGTCGCATCACTGCCGACACCGACGCCGTCGCGTCGCTGCTCGCCTGTTCCAGTGCGTGCTGCGCTCCGGGAATCCGAACCCGGCGCGTGACGGTCGCTGATAAAACAGGGGCGCCGCGCCCGCCGCATCGCGCCGCGCCCGTCACATCGCGCCGCGCCGCGCCCGTCACATCGCGCCGCGCCCGTCACATCGCGCCGCGCCCGTCACATCGTGCCGCGCCCGTCACATCGCGCCGCGCCCGTCACATCGCGCCGCGCCGCGACCGTCACATCGCGCCGCGCCCATCACATCGCGCCGCGCCGCGACCGTCACATCGCGCCGCGCCGCGCCCGTCACATCGTGCCGCGCCCGTCACATCGCGCCGCGCCCGTCACATCGTGCCGCCGCATCGCGCCGCGCCCGTCACATCACGCCGCGCCGCGCCGCGCCGCGCCGCGCCGCGCCGCGCCGCGCCGCGCCGCGTCCGTCACATCGCGCCGCGTCCGTCACATCGCGCCGCGCCCGTCACATCGTGCCGCGCCCGCCACATCGCGCCGCGCATACCGAAACTGGCGTCCAAGGGATCATGAATGAGGCGGCAGTTACTGGCGTAAGCCAGAAGTCGACGCTTTCTAATGCGGTCATATGTGAACTGTGAAGACCCCTATCGGAAACTCGTACAGGATACATTCAGGGTCTCGTGGCTTACTTCAGGATTGTATAATGTAGATGCGGTGTGAGTGAATGCTTGCATATTATATCCCGTGGCATGTGACTCGGGAACAGGAGCCTCTGATTCGGGGGATACGTTCACAACGTGAATACATGTATACATGGCAGATCGGGACAGTGTAGGCCACCGGCGGGTGGGCGCAAACTGGCCGGAGTAGTCGGCGCGCCCTTAAACCCCAATAAACAAACACACCATCGACGGGCAGCGGCCAGCGGCTGGAAGCTGCTGTGAACAGTGGACGGCTATGGGCTGGAAACCAGGCCGCTTCGTACACCGATGCACGAATTCTCGAGAGACAGCTGTGCTCTTTGACCCAGCGACGTCATGCAGTTGTGGCGGCGAGATGCCGGACTGTTCGTTACTAAGATGCATGCCGCAGCGGTCCTGCTAGTTTGGTACGCGGTGGACCGTCTCGAAATCTGACGTCAAACGCCTCGGGATCGACCGACACGTGTCTCCGTCCCACCGCCAACTCGGCTCCTGACGAGGAGACTGCGGGGGGGGGGCGACCCCGCCTCGGAAAGCTCGCCTCATGTATTGCGGCCGTGACTTCGAGCATGCCAGTCCGGCCGCTGTGCTTCGGTCACGACCAGAGACATTCTCGGCTGGTGACGGCCGATTTTTAGATTTGCGGACTTGTTTAGAAGTCGTGCGTTCAGTAGCCTCTCTGTTGTTCCTCGCCGCGTCTGTCTTGTGGGGAGGTCGTGACGAGGGTCCCTCCGGTGGGGGGGGGGGGGGCGCCCATGTGCCGTGGTGCGGATGGCGTGGGGGACGAGGGGGGGGGGGGGTGGAGCAAGGCCCTACGGCAGAGAGACGTGACAACTTGACGCTTGACGGCGGCTCTTGACGCCTAGTCCCTGCTCTGAGGAGCTCCTCTACCAACTCCATCGCCGCCACCGCCACCGCCACCGCCACCGCCACCGCCACCGCCACCGCCACCGACGTGACTGAATATCCTAGCTGACCGTTGGAGAGTGGCAGCTTCGTGATGTCACGAAGCGGTGCGGAGGGCGCGGGTCGGCGGCCTCGGCAGCTCACCGTTAGGTGTCGCATCTGGTCCGGCCGTGTGCATAGAGGGGGGGACGCGGTGCCGTGACCACCCTCCCTCCCCTCCCCTCGCCGCCGCCGCGGAAGTCACTGAGGGTAGCCAGAGGTGACCGGTGCTGCCACGGTGACCGGTGCTGCCGGACACGGTCAGTTGTCAGCTTAATAGCGCCTTCATGCCTTCACGGTCAAACCGTGCTTTACAGGCTGCAGCTTTTACTTGTTAGTATGTAATTGGTATTTGTGACGATATTCATGTTGTTAACGTTGCTAATGTGTCATTATGCAGCAGCATGAACCCCTCCTGATTGCTAAATTGACTGCCTGTCAGCGACCCCACGTGTAACGGTGTGCGGTGGGTCCAACGCTGCGCCGATTGGCTTCGCACTTCCTCACCACGATAAATAAAATGATTACCTGTTATTTATGCCGGGTGAGTGAACAAATGGACGTCAGCGCTCAGGAAGTGTATGACTCCAGTGATGTCTGCCCGCGCTTGCAGTCAGTTGAGCGCAAAATGACCCAAGTAGTCGTCGCGCCCTAAAACCAAACAAACAGTGATAGCGGTCAGCCTGCTCACGAGCCACAGTCATCCCACTACATCCACTATCGGGTCCCATACGACCATGCCACACGGAGCCGCCTAAGGCTATCACAGTCACCAGTCACGACACCCATACGACATGGCCATCACAGCCAGTCGTGTCGGCTCCGGCACTGCGGTGGTCAGCTCAGGTCGTTTCGCTGTGGTGAGACGGCAGGCGCCCAGTGATGTCTGCCTGCCTGCCTGCCTGCCTGCCTGCCTGCCTGCCTGCCTGCCTGCCTGCCTGCCTGCCTGCCTGCCTGCCTGCCTGCCTGCCTGCCTGCCTGCCTGCCTGCCTGCCTGCCTGCCTGCCTGCCTGCCTGCCTGCCTGCCTGCCTGCCTGCCTGCCTGCCTGCCTGCCTGCCTGCCTGCCTGCCTGCCTGCCTGCCTGCCTGCCTGCCTGCCTGCCTGCCTGCCTGCCTGCCTGCCTGCCTGCCTGCCTGCCTGCCTGCCTGCCTGTATGCCTGCCTGCCTGCCGGTCGGCCTGTGTTTGCCGTCTCTCTGTGCAGTCATAGGCGCGGCACGGCACGGCACGTCACGGCACGTCACGGCACGGCACGACGCAGCGCGTCTGTTTGTGTTGGCTGTCGGCCAGAGCGTCGGCAGTGCGCCGCGCCCCTGATGGCGGCGTACCGAGAAATAGTGCCAATCACCTAATGATGGCAGAGTACCGGTATCGAGAAACAGCGCACCTCTCCTGCTTCTGAACGAGTACCAGGACCGGAGAAACGGCTCATCTTACATGCTGTTGACAGGGTACTGGTACCGAGAAACGGCGCCCGTCGCCTATGGCAGTCCCTGGCGGTGTAGGTACCAGTACCGATAACTAGCGCACCTCGTCTGCCGCTGACCGGGTGCCGGTAGGGAACAGCCCGTCTTAACTACAGCTTTGTGTGTACCAGTACCGAGAAACAGCATGCTTCACCTTCTTCTGAGTCCTAACAAGGTACCAGTACCGGGAAACAAAGCCCATTCGCTGCTGCTGAATGCTCAGCTTAACTCCTTTTACCGTCTCCAAGCCGAAGGTTCCACGATTGCCTGGCTCTCCAGTCCCCCTGGTCGTTACAAATATCACCTGTATTGAGTCGGAACCGAACTATCTGTCGCTTTCTCGCGGTGGTCGTGCACGGCAGTTTTACGAGTCACTCCGCTCCAGTCGACTACAAACATGGCCGTCTGTACTCTGCAGCCGTCGTTACTGAACAGTGTTCGGTGAACACAAACTGTTCAACGAAGCGGAGATGTTTGTTTTCTTGTGGTGGGTTTCCCACTGGCGCTGTGGCGCAGTTGGGACAGGGCTGCGTCACGGAGTGGTTAAATGCCACCGGGAACCGCGGCCTCAAAACTTTTCCAACGCCATGAATCTCGCCCATCGGATGGGAGCTTTCGTGGATCTCGACGCGTGGGTGCGTAACAAGGTCAGATTCAGGGCCAAGGCCACGCGTATTTGGCGTGATGTGCTCCATATTTGATGTAGGAACAGAGTGTGGTGCCTGGCACGAACGTTGCCCCCCCCCCCCCCCCTCCCCTCCCTCCTGCCTTCCCGCCTCCCCATTTGACACGTGTCGGCGCCGACTGAGTTTCCCCTCCGCTTTGCCTGTCTTATGGGACAGGGTTCATGAAGGTTATCAGGGCACCATGCCCCGCTGTGCCTTCCTCAGTATGTGGAGCATTACAAACCCAAGCAACACTCCCGGGCGCTGTGCCATGCTTCGATTAAGTGTCCGCCGCACTCACGCAACTACCTGGCGAACCATGTATCCATCCGCCAGGCCCTATCCGGTCCGCCCGCCCCTCTGACCGGCCCTCTGACCCCCCCCCCCCTTACCCACCCCCTGACCACCCCCTGACCGCCCCTCTGGCCGCCCCCCTGACCGCCCTCTGACCACCCCCTGACCACCCCCTGACCACCCCCTGACCACCCCCTGACCACCCCCTGACCACCCCCTGACCACCCCCTGACCACCCCCTGGCCGCCCTTCTGACCCCTCTGACCACCCCCTGACCATCCCCTGACCGCCCCCTGACCGCCCCCTGACCGCCCCCTGACCATCCTCTGACCATCCCCCGACCACCTCCTGACCGCCCCCTGACCATCCGCTGACCATCCTCTGACCATCCCCTGACCACCCCCTGACCACCCCCTGACCGCCCCCTGACCGCCCCCTGACCGCCCCTCTGACCACCCCCTGACCACCCCCCCCCCCTGACCACCCCCTGACCACCCACTGACCACCCCCTGACCGGCCCTCTAACCGCCCCCTGACCGGCCCCCTGACCGGCCCCCTGACCGCCCTCTGACCCCTATGACCGCCCCCTGACCACCCCTGGCCGCCCCTCTGACCGCCCCCCTGACCACCCCTGACCGCCCCTCCTCTTCTCTCCCGACAGCTGCCCGCCGCGGACGTTCCTGCCTGCACTATGCCGGATCTTCCTGGACGAATGCGCGCCGGACAACGTGCTGGAGGTGACGGCACGCGCCATCACCTACTACCTGGACGTCAGCGCCGAGTGCACCCGCCGCATCGTCTCCGTGGACGGCGCGGTGAAGGCCATGTGCAACAGGCTCGTGGTGGCTGAGCTCACCAGTCGCAGCAGCAAGGACCTGGCTGAACAGTGCATCAAGGTCAGTTGTGTAACTGGGCTAGATGTTGGGGTGAGGTAGGACACAGCTCTTTAATCGGGAAGTGCTATACGTTGAGGAGAGAATATGGGAGATTACCTATAGTTGTGTTACTTGTTCTATTCTTGAGGTGAGGGAAGTCGAAGATTAATTAGTAATTTTAGCAGACTTCTTGTTGTTTTCCAGTGCTTGTCTGGCATGCCTAATGGACTTTTTAAGGCACTGAGAATTGTCTACACTTACTTAACACTTAATCTTTTGAGCATATTTGTCGCCGTGTGTGTACCTTTCGTTCCTCCTCCCGACCGTCTACTCCAATCCGCGTCCGTTTTCCCGATATCATGTCCGTCACCCGTCACATCGTCACCCGTCACATCGTCACACCGTCACATCGTCACCCCTCACACCGTCACATCGTCACCCGTCACATCGTCATATCGTCACCCGTCACATCGTCACATCGTCACATCGTCACATCGTCACATCGTCACATCGTCACATCGTCACACCGTCACATCGTCACCCGTCACATCGTCACACCGTCACATCGTCACCCCTCACACCGTCACATCGTCACCCGTCACATCGTCATATCGTCACCCGTCACATCGTCACATCGTCACATCGTCACATCGTCACATCGTCACATCTTCACCCGTCACATCGTCACCAGTCACATCGTCACATCATCAGTCTTCACCCGTTACACCGTCACATCGTCACCCGTCACATCGTCACATCGTCACCCGTCACACCGTCACCCGTCACACCGTCACACCGTCACACCGTCACATCGTCACATCGTCACCCGTCACACCGTCACATCGTCACCCGTCACACCGTCACACCGTCACACCGTCACATCGTCACATCGTCACCCGTCACACCGTCACATCGTCACATCGCCACCCGTCACATCGTCACACCGTCACATCGTCACATCGTCATATCGTCACCCGTCACATCGTCACATCGTCACACCGTCACATCGTCACCCGTCACACCGTCACATCGTCACATCGTCACATCGTCATATCGTCACCCGTCACATCGTCATATCGTCACCCGTCACACCGTCACCCGTCACACCGTCACATCGTCACATCGTCACATCGTCACATCGTCACCCGTCACACCGTCACATCGTCACATCGCCACCCGTCACATCGTCATATCGTCACCCGTCACATCGTCACATCGTCACCCGTCACACCGTCACATCGTCACCCGTCACACCGTCACATTGTCACCCGTCACACCGTCACCCATCACACCGTCACCCGTCACACCGTCACATCGTCACATCGTCACCCGTCACACCGTCACCCGTCACATCGTCACATCGTCATATCGTCACCCGTCACACCGTCACCCGTCACACCGTCACATCGTCAATCTTCACCCGTCACATCGTCACCCGTCACATCGTCACCCGTCACACCGTCACATCGTCAATCTTCACCCGTCACATCGTCACCCGTCACACCGTCACCCGTCACACCGTCACATCGTCAATCTTCACCCGTCACACCGTCACCCGTCACATCGTCACATCGTCATATCGTCACCCGTCACACCGTCACCCGTCACACCGTCACATCGTCAATCTTCACCCGTCACATCGTCACCCGTCACATCGTCACCCGTCACACCGTCACCCGTCACACCGTCACACCGTCACATCGTCACATCGTCACCCGTCACATCGTCACATCGTCACATCGTCACCCGTCACATCGTCACCCGTCACACCGTCACATCGTCACATCGTCACCCGTCACACCGTCACATCGTCACCCGTCACCCATCACACCGTCACCCGTCACACCGTCACCCGTCACACCGTCACCCGTCACACCGTCACCCGTCACACCGTCACCCGTCACATCGTCACCCGTCACACCGTCACACCGTCACCCATCACACCGTCACCCGTCACACCGTCACCCATCACACCGTCACCCGTCACACCGTCACCCGTCACACCGTCACACCGTCACACCGTCACCCGTCACACCGTCACCCGTCACACCGTCACATCGTCACATCGTCACCCGTCACATCGTCACCCGTCACACCGTCACATCGTCACCCGTCACACCGTCACCCATCACACCGTCACCCATCACACCGTCACCCGTCACACCGTCACATCGTCACATCGTCACACCGTCACATCGTCACCCGTCACATCGTCACCCGTCACTCGTCACATCGTCACACCGTCACATCGTCACATCGTCACCCGTCACATCGTCACCCGTCACACCGTCACATCGTCACATCGTCACCCGTCACATCGTCACCCGTCACACCGTCACATCGTCACATCGTCACCCGTCACATCGTCACCCGTCACACCGTCACCCGTCACAATCACCCGTCACATCATCACCCGTCACACCGTCACCCGTCACAATCACCCGTCACAATCACCCGTCACAATCACCCGTCACATCGTCACATGGTCACATGGTCACCTGTCACATCGTCGCATTGTCACATCATCACCCCTGTGTCTGCGTCAGGCTCTGGAGCTGGTGTGTACCCGTGAGGCGGGCGCCGTGTTCCCTCTTCCACGTGTTAACCGTCACACGTGATCGGCGGCAGGTTCTGGAGCTGGTGTGCACCCGTGAGGCGGGCGCCGTGTTCCCTCTTCCACGTGTTAACCGTCACACGTGATCGGCGGCAGGTTCTGGAGCTGGTGTGCACCCGTGAGGCGGGCGCCGTGTTCGAGGCCGGCGGTCTGAGCTGCGTGTTGAGCTTCGTGCGCGACAACGGCCACCTGATCCACAAGGACACACTGCACTCTGCCATGTCCGTGGTGTCGCGGCTCTGCACCAAGATGGAGCCGCAGGACGGCGCGCTACCCTGCTGCGTCGACTCACTCTCCACCCTGCTCAAACACGACGACCAGCACGTGAGTGGCAGGTCGGGGAGAATCTAGAGCGGGACGAGAGGGGGCAGGGGAGCGGGATGGGAACGGGACGGGGACGGGGGAGGGGACGGGGGACGGGGACGGGGAGGGGACGGGGGACAGGAACGGGGACAGGAACGGGGACGGGGACGGACAGGACAAGGGGCAGGCATGAGAGTGCACGAGAGTTGGTCTTACGTGGACTGGGAACGGCCGGGGAGCGGGGCCAGGGAACAGGGCTACGCCATAAGTGGAGGCGCCCCTAAACCCAAATCATCATCACCCCAGGGACCAGGGCTAGCCTGGCCAGTGCATTAGTCCAAAGCGACGGCGAGGGTGAGGAGAATCTGGCCAAGACGTGGTCGCTAATCGGCTGAGAAAGCCTTGCGGCCTGAGAGACAAGGGGGAATGTTAACATAATGACACTGGTACATGCACGGAGAGCGTCGTGGAGATGCTTGTGACGGGTGAGATTGGCGAAGCCGTGGCGTTGCCAGCCCGCCTGAATTGATGCGCTGGTTAGATTAATTAGTTCACATTCTTGGCCAGGGCGGGGTATTCACGGAATGTGCACGTGCAGATCCTGCTGCGTGATGATTAACCCGCTGTACCGCTGGTCGAGGTTAGACGGTCACTCAGCAGCTGGCGCGTCGCCATGTGTTTCAGTTGGTCAGAGGTCAGTGTGAAATCGGCCGAGATACGGCCGAACTCGAGCCTGACTCATTCGGCGCCAACTCCACCCTATCAGACAGACTGCGAACTGGTAACACTTGGCCGCCATCGCGAACGCCCGCGAACTCCCATGGACGCCGTCATTTGGCAGTGTTAGTTCAGGCTGGCGAGCCGGTCGGGTTTTGTGAAGCGAGGCGATGTATGGACCTCTGGTGACGACAGCTGTGATGAAGTAGACTGCGCCTAACGGCCCGAGTCGAGCCGGGCTCGGCGCTCCATGGAGCTCTGAGAAATTCCCCGGCCGGTCCAGGGAAGGGGAGTGGGGCCGGGGAGCTCAGACAGCCCGGGGAGCGACGGGGAACGAACACTGGGTACGGATGACGTGACGGTGGGGAGCGGGAACAGGAATGGATGTTGTGTACACTGTACAGCGAAACTAGGACAGTGCAACTTTATCACGGTAACAGTGATATACTATTACTATTTTAGTAATACTATTTTTTACTATTATACGATATACGAGAATACTATTTTTACACGGATTTAGAGCCCTGTCAAAAGCTAAGGAACGGTCTGGTCGTGCCGATGCCGCATTAGCGAATCAAGATATTTGTTTGTTCATTGTCCGACACATCGCTACGGCAGGCAGAAATATGGCCCATACACGAGTCAGTCCGGCCCAGTTTATCACAGTGGCTGTTAGGCATTTAATACGTGGCAGCCTTCCCGTCCCGACCTCATTAGCCGTCATTCTCAACAGTCGCGCCAAACATTGGAGCTGGAAGCACAATGGCTTCGAAACCTTGGCGGCTACCTGATGTTCCCGTTTGCTGTCCTCGGCTACTCTCCGTTGGGGTGCTGACTGCTGGCGGTAGTAGGTCGTATGCATCAACTGCCGACTGCTGACGGTGCTAGGTCATGACCGTGTTGACCTGTGGTGGCCGGTATTCGCGGCTTCTGTTGCCAGGACAGGGGCTTAACACGTAAGCCGCCGTTCCGGCTTCTTGCGGTCGGGCCCTATTCTGGGCGGCACCGGAAGCGAACAAAAACAGCCAGCGTTTGCACTGACCCGGTCGTGAAGACGCCACGGGTTCCGGCTGTTAGCAGTGAGCGGTGAGCGCCCTTCATTTCAGTTAGCGGTGATTCGGTGCCCGGTATAACAGCGAAGTGTGCGCTCAGCGAAGCTTCAAAGAACTCCGAATACACTCGCCGAATTATGCGTCACCAAAATAAATCAGCCCGGGTACTCAGTTGGAATGCAGACAAGTTTTTGTTTGAGTACATTAGTTTCGCAGACTTGCGATGAAACAGTTGCGTCTAGCTAGTGTTTCGCACTGAACATAAATATTGCCGCGGGTCGGCTCGTCCGTTGTTAGTTATGTGACTGGCGCTGGTGACGAGCGTGGCAGGTATGCGCCGTGCCGTGGGGCGTCGCGGCTCCCTAACGGCCAAACGCTATGAGCCGGCGAAGACGCATGACGTCGTTTGTCGTGTGATGCCACCTCCGCCGCCGCCACCGCCGCCGCTGCTCCCTCGCCTCTGCTAGTCTCCGCCCTCCCGACATCATGGCTCAGGGACGGCTGGCCTCGCCACGCAGCAGACAACAGCCGCCTGGACGGACTCCGTCTACACTGCACAGACGACCCCCCCCCCCCCCCCCGGACGGTTGTTTGTTTTGGTACTGGTGGCATGCGCGGGCCACTCCCTTCAGTGTCTCGGTCATCGATCATCGATCATCGATCATAACGCCGGCCGCCGCCGGTCACGTTCGGCGGACATTTATCTGGCTGTGACCCGACCCGGTACCGGGCAGCCTATACGGGCGTTGTGAGTTCCGCGCCGGTAATTCTGAGTCATCCACCGGCCCGTCGGCTGGCTGGCTGGCTGGGAGGGAGGGAGTTGGCCGTCTTTGTGCCGTGTGCGTCGTACCACGCCAC
>JAXIVJ010014659.1:10000-15000 GCA_036785665.1 Chirona hameri
ACAGACACAGACACAGACACAGACACAGACACAGACACAGACACAGACACAGACACAGACACAGACACAGACACAGACACAGACACAGACACAGACACAGACACAGACACAGACACAGACACAGACACAGACACAGACACAGACACAGACACAGACACAGACACAGACACAGACACAGACACAGACACAGACACAGACACAGACACAGACACAGACACAGACACAGACACAGACACAGACACAGACACAGACACAGACACAGACACAGACACAGACACAGACACAGACACAGACACAGACACAGACACAGACACAGACACAGACACAGACACAGACACAGACACAGACACAGACACAGACACAGACACAGACACAGACACAGACACAGACACAGACACAGACACAGACACAGACACAGACACAGACACAGACACAGACACAGACACAGACACAGACACAGACACAGACACAGACACAGACACAGACACAGACACAGACACAGACACAGACACAGACACAGACACAGACACAGACACAGACACAGACACAGACACAGACACAGACACAGACACAGACACAGACACAGCCACAGCCACAGCCACAGCCACAGCCACAGCCACAGCCACAGCCACAGCCACAGCCACAGCCACAGCCACAGCCACAGCCACAGCCACAGCCACAGCCACAGCCACAGCCACAGCCACAGCCACAGCCACAGCCACAGCCACAGCCACAGCCACAGCCACAGCCACAGCCACAGCCACAGCCACAGCCACAGCCACAGCCACAGCCACAGCCACAGCCACAGCCACAGCCACAGCCACAGCCACAGCCACAGCCACAGCCACAGCCACAGCCACAGCCACAGCCACAGCCACAGCCACAGCCACAGCCACAGCCACAGCCACAGCCACAGCCACAGCCACAGCCACAGCCACAGCCACAGCCACAGCCACAGCCACAGCCACAGCCACAGCCACAGCCACAGCCACAGCCACAGCCACAGCCACAGCCACAGCCACAGCCACAGCCACAGCCACAGCCACAGCCACAGCCACAGCCACAGCCACAGCCACAGCCACAGCCACAGACACAGACACAGACACAGACACAGACACAGACACAGACACAGACACAGACACAGACACAGACACAGACACAGACACAGACACAGACACAGACACCACAGACACAGACACAGACACAGACACAGACACAGACACAGACACAGACACAGACACAGACACAGACACAGACACAGACACAGACACAGACACAGACACAGACACAGACACAGACACAGACACAGACACAGACACAGACACAGACACAGACACAGACACAGACACAGACACAGACACAGACACAGACACAGACACAGACACAGACACAGACACAGACACAGACACAGACACAGACACAGACACAGACACAGACACAGACACAGACACAGACACAGACACAGACACAGACACAGACACAGACACAGACACAGACACAGACACAGACACAGACACAGACACAGACACAGACACAGACACAGACACAGACACAGACACAGACACAGACACAGACACAGACACAGACACAGACACAGACACAGACACAGACACAGACACAGACACAGACACAGACACAGACACAGACACAGACACAGACACAGACACAGACACAGACACAGACACAGACACAGACACAGACACAGACACAGACACAGACACAGACACAGACACAGACACAGACACAGACACAGACACAGACACAGACACAGACACAGACACAGACACAGACACAGACACAGACACAGACACAGACACAGACACAGACACAGACACAGACACAGACACAGACACAGACACAGACACAGACACAGACACAGACACAGACACAGACACAGACACAGACACAGACACAGACACAGACACAGACACAGACACAGACACAGACACAGACACAGACACAGACACAGACACAGACACAGACACAGACACAGACACAGACACAGACACAGACACAGACACAGACACAGACACAGACACAGACACAGACACAGACACAGACACAGACACAGACACAGACACAGACACAGACACAGACACAGACACAGACACAGACACAGACACAGACACAGACACAGACACAGACACAGACACAGACACAGACACAGACACAGACACAGACACAGACACAGACACAGACACAGACACAGACACAGACACAGACACAGACACAGACACAGACACAGACACAGACACAGACACAGACACAGACACAGACACAGACACAGACACAGACACAGACACAGACACAGACACAGACACAGACACAGACACAGACACAGACACAGACACAGACACAGACACAGACACAGACACAGACACAGACACAGACACAGACACAGACACAGACACAGACACAGACACAGACACAGACACAGACACAGACACAGCCACAGCCACAGCCACAGCCACAGCCACAGCCACAGCCACAGCCACAGCCACAGCCACAGCCACAGCCACAGCCACAGCCACAGCCACAGCCACAGCCACAGCCACAGCCACAGCCACAGCCACAGCCACAGCCACAGCCACAGCCACAGCCACAGCCACAGCCACAGCCACAGCCACAGCCACAGCCACAGCCACAGCCACAGCCACAGCCACAGCCACAGCCACAGCCACAGCCACAGCCACAGCCACAGCCACAGCCACAGCCACAGCCACAGCCACAGCCACAGCCACAGCCACAGCCACAGCCACAGCCACAGCCACAGCCACAGCCACAGCCACAGCCACAGCCACAGCCACAGCCACAGCCACAGCCACAGCCACAGCCACAGCCACAGCCACAGCCACAGCCACAGCCACAGCCACAGCCACAGCCACAGCCACAGCCACAGCCACAGCCACAGCCACAGACACAGACACAGACACAGACACAGACACAGACACAGACACAGACACAGACACAGACACAGACACAGACACAGACACAGACACAGACACAGACACAGACACAGACACAGACACAGACACAGACACAGACACAGACACAGACACAGACACAGACACAGACACAGACACAGACACAGACACAGACACAGACACAGACACAGACACAGACACAGACACAGACACAGACACAGACACAGACACAGACACAGACACAGACACAGACACAGACACAGACACAGACACAGACACAGACACAGACACAGACACAGACACAGACACAGACACAGACACAGACACAGACACAGACACAGACACAGACACAGACACAGACACAGACACAGACACAGACACAGACACAGACACAGACACAGACACAGACACAGACACAGACACAGACACAGACACAGACACAGACACAGACACAGACACAGACACAGACACAGACACAGACACAGACACAGACACAGACACAGACACAGACACAGACACAGACACAGACACAGACACAGACACAGACACAGACACAGACACAGACACAGACACAGACACAGACACAGACACAGACACAGACACAGACACAGACACAGACACAGACACAGACACAGACACAGACACAGACACAGACACAGACACAGACACAGACACAGACACAGACACAGACACAGACACAGACACAGACACAGACACAGACACAGACACAGACACAGACACAGACACAGACACAGACACAGACACAGACACAGACACAGACACAGACACAGACACAGACACAGACACAGACACAGACACAGACACAGACACAGACACAGACACAGACACAGACACAGACACAGACACAGACACAGACACAGACACAGACACAGACACAGACACAGACACAGACACAGACACAGACACAGACACAGACACAGACACAGACACAGACACAGACACAGACACAGACACAGACACAGACACAGACACAGACACAGACACAGACACAGACACAGACACAGACACAGACACAGACACAGACACAGACACAGACACAGACACAGACACAGACACAGACACAGACACAGACACAGACACAGACACAGACACAGACACAGACACAGACACAGACACAGACACAGACACAGACACAGACACAGACACAGACACAGACACAGACACAGACACAGACACAGACACAGACACAGACACAGACACAGACACAGACACAGACACAGACACAGACACAGACACAGACACAGACACAGACACAGACACAGACACAGACACAGACACAGACACAGACACAGACACAGACACAGACACAGACACAGACACAGACACAGACACAGACACAGACACAGACACAGACACAGACACAGACACAGACACAGACACAGACACAGACACAGACACAGACACAGACACAGACACAGACACAGACACAGACACAGACACAGACACAGACACAGACACAGACACAGACACAGACACAGACACAGACACAGACACAGACACAGACACAGACACAGACACAGACACAGACACAGACACAGACACAGACACAGACACAGACACAGACACAGACACAGACACAGACACAGACACAGACACAGACACAGACACAGACACAGACACAGACACAGACACAGACACAGACACAGACACAGACACAGACACAGACACAGACACAGACACAGACACAGACACAGACACAGACACAGACACAGACACAGACACAGACACAGACACAGACACAGACACAGACACAGACACAGACACAGACACAGACACAGACACAGACACAGACACAGACACAGACACAGACACAGACACAGACACAGACACAGACACAGACACAGACACAGACACAGACACAGACACAGACACAGACACAGACACAGACACAGACACAGACACAGACACAGACACAGACACAGACACAGACACAGACACAGACACAGACACAGACACAGACACAGACACAGACACAGACACAGACACAGACACAGACACAGACCAGACGACACAGACACAGACACAGACACAGACACAGACACAGACACAGACACA
>JAXIVJ010014659.1:30000-33774 GCA_036785665.1 Chirona hameri
GGATGGGTGGATGGGTGGATGGGTGGATGGTGGATGGGTGGATGGGTGGATGGGTGGATGGGTGGATGGGTGGATGGGTGGATGGGTGGATGGGTGGATGGGTGGATGGGTGGATGGGTGGATGGGTGGATGGGTGGATGGGTGGATGGTGGATGGGTGGATGGGTGGATGGGTGGATGGGTGGATGGGTGGATGGGTGGATGGGTGGATGGGTGGATGGGTGGATGGGTGGATGGGTGGATGGGTGGATGGGTGGATGGTGGATGGGTGGATGGGTGGATGGGTGGATGGGTGGATGGGGTGGATGGGTGGATGGGTGGATGGTGGATGGGTGGATGGGTGATGGTGGATGGGTGGATGGGTGGATGGTGTGGATGGGTGGATGGTGTGGATGGGTGGATGGGTGGATGGGTGGATGGGTGGATGGGTGGATGGGTGGATGGGTGGATGGAGGATGGGTGGATGGGTGGATGGGTGGGATGGGTGGATGGGTGGATGGTGGATGGGTGGATGGGTGGATGGGTGGATGGAGGATGGGTGGATGGGTGGATGGGATGGTGATGGAGGATGGGTGGATGGGTGGATGGGTGGATGGGTGGATGGGTGGATGGGTGGATGGGTGGATGGGTGGATGGGTGGATGGTGATGGTGGATGGGTGGATGGATGGTGGATGGGTGATGGGTGGATGGGTGGATGGGTGGATGGGTGGATGGGATGGTGGATGGGTGGATGGGTGGATGGGTGGATGGGTGGATGGGTGGATGGTGGAATGGGTGGATGGGTGGATGGTGGATGGGTGGATATGGGTGGATGGGTGGATGGGTGGATGGGTGGATGGGTGGATGGGTGGATGGGTGGATGGGTGGATGGGTGGATGGGTGGATGGGTGGATGGGTGGATGGGTGGATGGGTGGATGGTGGATGGGTGGATGGGTGGATGGGTGGATGGGTGGATGGGTGGATGGGTGGATGGGTGGATGGGGTGGATGGGTGGATGGGTGGATGGGTGGATGGTGGATGGGTGGATGGGTGGATGGGTGGATGGGTGGTGGGTGGATGGGTGGATGGGTGGATGGGTGGATGGGTGGATGGGTGGATGGGTGGATGGGTGGATGGGTGGATGGGTGGATGGGTGGATGGGTGGTGGTGGATGGGTGGATGGGTGGGTGGATGGGTGGATGGGTGGATGGGTGGATGGGTGGATGGGTGGATGGGTGGATGGGTGGATGGGTGGATGGGTGGATGGGTGGATGGGTGGATGGTGGATGGGTGGATGGGTGGATGGGTGGATGGGTGGATGGGTGGATGGGTGGATGGGTGGATGGGTGGATGGGTGGATGGGTGGTGGATGGGTGGATGGGTGGATGGTGGATGGGTGGATGGGTGGATGGGTGGATGGGTGGATGGGTGGATGGGTGGATGGGTGGATGGGTGGATGGGTGGATGGGTGGATGGGTGGATGGGTGGGTGGATGGTGATGGGTGGATGGGTGGATGGGTGGATGGGTGGATGGGTGGATGGGTGGATGGGTGGATGGGTGGATGGGTGGATGGGTGGATGGGTGGATGGGTGGATGGGTGGATGGGTGGATGGGGATGGTGGATGGGTGGATGGGTGGATGGGTGGATGGTGGATGGGGGATGGTGGATGGGTGGATGGGTGGATGGTGGATGGGTGGATGGGTGGAAGGGTGGATGGGTGGATGGGTGGATGGGTGGATGGGTGGATGGGTGGATGGGTGGATGGGTGGATGGGTGGATGGGTGGATGGGTGGATGGGTGGATGGGTGGATGGGTGGATGGGTGGATGGGTGGATGGGGATGGTGGATGGGGTGGATGGGTGATGGGTGGATGGGTGGATGGGTGGATGGGTGGATGGGTGGATGGGTGGATGGGTGGATGGGTGGATGGGGGATGGGTGGATGGGTGGATGGGTGGATGGGTGGATGGGTGGATGGGTGGATGGGTGGATGGGTGGATGGGTGGATGGGTGGATGGGTGGATGGGTGGATGGGTGGATGGGTGGATGGGTGGATGGGTGGATGGGTGGATGGGTGGATGGGTGGATGGTGGATGGGTGGATGGGTGGACTGGTGGATGGTGGATGGGTGGATGGGTGGATGGGTGGATGGGTGGATGGGTGGATGGGTGGATGGGTGGATGGGTGGATGGGTGGATGGGTGGATGGGTGGATGGGTGGATGGGTGGATGGGTGGATGGGTGGATGGGTGGATGGGTGGATGGGTGGACGGGTGGATGGGTGGATGGGGATGGGTGGATGGGTGGATGGGTGGATGGGTGGATGGGTGGATGGGTGGATGGTGGATGGGTGGACGGGCGGATGGTGGACTGGGTGGATGGGTGGACGGGTGACTGGGTGGATGGGTGGAAGGGCGGATGGGTGGACGGGTGGATGGGTGGATGGGTGGATGGGTGGACTGGGTGGAGGGGACGGGGGACGGGTGGACGGGCGGACGGGCGGACGGGCGGACGGGCGGACGGGCGGACGGGCGGACGGGCGGACGGGCGGACGGGCGGGACGGGCGGACGGGCGGACGGGCGGACGGGCGGACGGGCGGACGGGCGGACGGGCGGACGGGCGGACGGGCGGACGGGCGGACGGGCGGACGGGCGGACGGGCGGACGGGCGGACGGCGGACGGGCGGACGGGCGGACGGGCGGACGGGCGGACGGGCGGACGGGCGGACGGGCGGACGGGCGGACGGGCGGACGGGCGGACGGGCGGACGGGCGGACGGGCGGACGGGCGGACGGGCGGACGGCGGACGGGCGGACGGGCGGACGGGCGGACGGGCGGACGGGCGGACGGGCGGACGGGCGGACGGGCGGACGGGCGGACGGGCGGACGGGCGGACGGGCGGACGGGCGGACGGGCGGACGGGCGGACGGGCGGACGGGCGGACGGGCGGACGGGCGGACGGGCGGACGGGCGGACGGGCGGACGGGCGGACGGGCGGACGGGCGGACGGGCGGACGGGCGGACGGGCGGACGGGCGGACGGGCGGACGGGCGGACGGGCGGACGGGCGGACGGGCGGACGGGCGGACGGCGGACGGGCGGACGGGCGGACGGGCGGACGGGCGGACGGGCGGACGGGCGGACGGGCGGACGGGCGGACGGGGCGGGACGGGCGGACGGGCGGACGGGCGGACGGGCGGACGGGCGGACGGGCGGACGGGCGGACGGGCGGACGGGCGGACGGGCGGACGGGCGGACGGGCGGACGGGCGGACGGGCGGACGGGCGGACGGGCGGACGGGCGGACGGGCGGACGGGCGGACGGGCGGACGGGCGGACGGGCGGACGGGCGGACGGGCGGACGGGCGGACGGGCGGACGGGCGGACGGGCGACGGGCGGACGGGCGGACGGGCGGACGGGCGGACGGGCGGACGGGCGGACGGCGGACGGGCGGACGGGCGGACGGGCGGACGGGCGGACGGGCGGACGGGCGGACGGGCGGACGGGCGGACGGGCGGACGGGCGGACGGGCGGACGGGCGGACGGGCGGACGGGCGGACGGGCGGACGGGCGGACGGGCGGACGGGCGGACGGGCGGACGGGCGGACGGGCGGACGGGCGGACGGGCGGACGGGCGGACGGGCGGACGGGCGGACGGGCGGACGGGCGGACGGGCGGACGGCGGACGGGCGGACGGCGGACGGCGGACGGGCGGACGGGCGGACGGGCGGACGGGCGGACGGGCGGACGGGCGGACGGGCGGACGGGCGGACGGGCGGACGGGCGGACGCGGCG
>JAXIVJ010014660.1:0-33774 GCA_036785665.1 Chirona hameri
TGGTCAGACCGGAAGGGCCCAAAGCACGTTGAGATCCCGATGAAGATTAAATACAAAGAGACTTACTCCACAAGAAACATATTCAAATCAGAGCTTTTGGGTATATTGTAACACCCTTCGTCAGCTATTAAGAGGCATTCGGTAACAGGTCATTGCTCGTCTTTAAGACGAGCAATGACATGCTACCGAATGCCTCTTAATAGATAGCGGAGGGTGTTACAATATACCCGCAAGCTCCGATCTTAATTTTTCTTGTAGAGTAAGCCCTCTTTGTATTCAATATATATATATCAGCCACTCCACATCATGTCTTCTCGCAGATCCTAGATGAGTCCCTGGACAGGTCAGAAGGGCGCTGAAAAGGTCGGAGGGCCCCTAGACGATCTGAGGGGACCCTGGGCTTTTTAACAGTAAGAATGAAGTTGTCCAGGGAATAAGACTGCAAAAATTTGCGCCGCTCCGCGGCGTAATTTAACTACAAATTCAAGTATTTGCAGGCTAGGAAAAAACGTGCCGTTTCTCGGCGCACTTATGTATTATGTTGCTACTTTCCTATATAATTGGCCAAAATAGTTCACTTAAACACTTTTTTCCGCACTTTAAAACACACAATAACATGTTTAGAGGTCCGCACCAGAGGTCCGCAATGTGACGCATTGATGAGAATGCATATCTAGGGCATAAGACTCAAAATTTTCGCGATGCTCTGCGGCGCAATTTGTTTAAGAGTAAGAGGTCTTAGGCTTTAAAAAAACAAGTTGGTATAGCTGATTCCAAATTGGTGTTGCTGGTTCCAAAGTTGATATGGCAGTTTGTTAACTCCAGCTCCTGAAAGTTGGTATGGCCCATGCCATACCTGTCATATTGCATTTTCCATCCGTGTAATGTGCCTTTTCATCCGTTTTGTTTCGCCCTTCAAACGCCTGGAAAGGGGCCCTTTCAATTATCGGGAAGGGCCCTTCGAGGCGCCCCCCCCCCTGGACGAAATCCTGGCTACGTGCCCTATCTATTCAAAGACAAAAACATGCGGACTTTCATGGGATGGGTAATAATGGGTTACATGGTGCAATGTTGTTTCCGCCAATTCAACACGAAACCCAGGATCTCGCAACATTCAACACCATGGTGATGTGACTTGGGAAGATTCTGGAGTTAGTTTGGCGCTTTGGTGCCAGAGTCCAGAACCAGAATGACGAATTTATGTCACGAAGAAAACATACTGGGTATTTCTAACTGAGGACTATCTGTCGAAAGCTTGCGTGATTTCATAAATGTACACAATAGTGAACTGTATTTTCTCTCGATAGCTTCAGCTCCGGCTCGACAGACGACCAGGGGGTGCGGGTTTGAGGCATCAAAAGAAAGTCGTGCCAGCTGATGTTTGGTCCTCCGATTAAAGGGAGTGTGCCTACTGTTTTGAACTGTCAAAATTATTTTTCCTACAATAAGTAGCTATTGTTGTGATGGTTGGATACGATAAAATTCACATCTGGAGCCCCTTTAGTTGAATTTTCACTTATATTGTTTTCGATTATTTTTCGTTTCGATATCGAAAAAACGATTCCCACTACGGTGAAGGTAATCAGAGGTAACACATTGTTACGTGAACGACGCACCTAAGACAAGCATGATGCATGCAAGCATGATGGCCGCCCAGGCTCTGTTGTTCGGCAGCTGCTATCAGCGCGCACGAGCTGTTTGTTCGAATTGCTATTGGCCGGCGATAACGATATGCTAGCAGTGTAATCGATAGTTGCAGTGCTTTTAGTAGTGGGAAGCCATCTGGAGTCTACCCGATAACTTTTTGCTCCCAAGCAAATTCCTGGAGTCTTTGAATATCTCAGCAACTAGGGTGAATCTGGAGAAATGAAGTAATGGTTCAATTCAGAAAATTGTGTTCTATAGACCAGTGTCAATAACCCCAACTAAGCGATGTGAGTAGGCACACTCCCTTTAAGGAGATACCGAATAGCAAAGAGTTAACAGGAACCTCAATGTATAAGTGCATTGCCGCCTCATCCAATTACAACAGCGTCTGCTGCGGGTTTGGTTAATTCTACTGACAGGAAGTTAACAGGAACCTCAATGTATAAGTACATTGCCGCCTCATCTAATTGCAATAGCGTCAGCTGCGCCGGTTTGGTCGCATGTGGTTAACAGGAATCTTAATTTATAAGGGCATTGCCGCCTCATCTAATTACCGCAAACACGAATTTCTTATTGGATGCTTATGAAAATGTCCAATTGTTTGAAACGTTTTATAATTCAATTAATTACCAATGGTATATAATGCTTAAGCAAAATATGTCTGGTTTAGGAGATATTTTTTACTTAGTTGTCAAACCATGCACCCATTGCCCCTGTGTTGAAGCGGCAAACCCGCGCTACCTAGTTATTAAGTTACCTTGACAGACGACTGTCGTGCGGCACTCACGGTCAGCCGAGTGGCGGTCAGTTTAATTCTGAACTCGACAGACGACTGTCGTGTGGCACTCACGGTCAGCCGAGTGGCGGTCAGTTTAATTCTGAACTCGACAGACGACTGTCGTGCGGCACTCACGGTCAGCCGAGTGGCGGTCAGTTTAATTCTGAACTCGACAGACGACTGTCGTGTGGCACTCACAGTCAGCCGAGTGGCGCTCAGTTTAATTCTGAACTCGACCACGTCCGGATGGTCGGAGTAGAGCGCCTTCTTCACCACTATGGACGGCTTTCCCACACCAATGATGTACTTGGCGCCGTCCTTAATCCGATGCTCTGCGAAACAGAACAAAACAACTCCCATTATTGGCTTCTGTGCCTCAAGTAGAGATGAACAAGAACATCAAATTCAATGGGTGACAAGTTCAAGTATTTACTTCGCTGAAATTCAGCATTCACACAATTGTGTTGCATACGAGATGCGTGTGTTACAAATTAAAATTTGTTCAGAAAAGGAGTATTTCCAAGCTGGCCTCGCCCTGACTGGAATTCCGCTGCAGACTAACCTGTGAAGTTTCGGACGTAATAGACGCGCGGGCCCCTGGAATTCCGCTGCAGACTAACCTGTGAAGTTTCGGACGTAATAGACGCGCGGGCCCCTGGAATTCCGCTGCAGACTAACCTGTGAAGTTTCGGACGTAATAGACGCGCGGGCCCCTGGAATTCCGCTGCCGACCAACCTGTGAAGTTTCGGACGTAATAGACGCGCGGGCCCCAGCTCAGTTTGCCGTTGCAGAGCTCCTCGCAAATGCCGACTAGAGCCACCCGCGAGCTCGGGTTGATGATGGAGCCACTCTGCGTGACGCGACACATGTCCGCCACCTGACACCTGGCGGAAAAAAATGGCAACTCAGACGACAACAGCTAAACACATTCAGTCATTTTACCGAGAAGAAGCAGGACTTCACCGTTTTAGCAGGACTAGCAGGAAGCAGGACTTCACCGTCCGTCCCGTTTTAAGGCAAATCAATCTCGTGATTCGTGCTTTATTCGGCCTTCACTTGTAGCTGTCCACCTAAACACTGGAGGTTCGATAATTGGTGGGGGTAGGGGGGGGGGAGGGTGATACAATTTAAGCAATACCTATATTTTTGACTGACTTATGTCTCCCTAAGTGGTTGCTATTTCCAAACACGCCCGCCAGCTGCATACACTTGGAATATATGCTGCCGGGTTAAGTATATTCGACATTTCAAAATATGCACGCGCCACTTTCCCTACTGCTACCAAAATGCTACCAAATAGAGGAAACACGAACGGGGAAAAAAATAACGATTTATTTCTTTCGCAAGAAGTTATTTTTCGCAGTCGTTTTTTTTTCTTGGGGGGGGGGGGCTAATTTCTATTGCCGCCCCCGTCCAGCGTGGAAGGGGGGATTTTGCCACTGCCCCCCCCCCCCTTCTCTCCCCCCGCCCCGCCTGGATCCGCAAGTGCACCTAAACGCTGCAGATAATTTAATTTGTTTGTCCTACTCCCTGAACCATGATCAACTGCTCAAAAGCCGTAGAGCTAATAGAACTGCATACCTATGGGATAGCCTTGTCTCTCTTTACCTGATGCATTTTTAAAATGGGTATATCTAACCGGTTTTCTACATTTTGGCACCCCAGTATCAAATACTTATACTAGTGATAAAATTTAAGGGCAATGAAATAAATAATTGTTGCCTTCAAATACAAAAAACGGTACCTACATTTCAATAGATTTTGAAAGCAATGTTGCACAAGGCAACAAGGCAACAAGGCAACAAGGCAACAATGTTGCACAAGGCCCTATTCACTGCGGGGGGCAGATTCTGCCCCCCCCCCCCCTTCCGGTGGGTTTTCGCTTGCCGCTCCCAAACCGTTGTGCACAGCGTCTTGAAACTTTGTGATTTTCCCTATAGTTGATTTACACATGTTGTATCAAACGTTGAACGAAATCGGCCCAGCAGAGGCGGTGCCAAGCCTTTGTTTTGGGGAGTCAATCTGTCACGTTTGAATGGTTACGAATGCGATTGTGTGGCGCATACTTCCTTCGTATTTTGCGGTACAATAAATGCGTCAGATACATTTCCGCAGCAATATGCATCATAGATACTGGGGTTGTACATATTTTTGGCAGAGGCGCACTCAGGTACAGACAATGGGAGGCGGTACTAGTGCAGTTACTCACAGTTTTTTTTGTGTTGCATAACATCGGTATACATGAGAATCAATCCCATAATGCATTTGTGTTGTCACACTTAAAAGCCCTAAGTCCTAACTGCCCTAACTGCAAATGAAACTAGTTATGTTTAGCAACATGCCTCTCCCACACGCTTTCCTGAGTGCCCCACTGCTTGGAATAGTGTATTCGCCCGATCTAAGATGAACATAAGTGTGTGAAAAGATGTATGCGATGTAGAAAAGAACCATCGACACAGGCGTTTGCTCCACCCTCAAATTAGCAAGTTGATAACAAGCGTGAGGCCGATGGTGCCCCACGTTGTTTACCTGGGTCCGTCTATACGCAATATATTACATTAAAAAATACTGCAAATAATGCCCACAGCTGACGTTCATATTGCCTCAAACAAGCAAGAACAGCACATATTTGTTATCAGAAAATCACCCAATTTTATATCCTCTGAATACGCCTATGATTTTTCATTTTCGAAATGTCTTTTGATATATTAACGACCTGACTCACCTGACCATTTCAAGCTCAAACACGTTTGTTCCATGCAAATCGGTCAAAACCACATGACTACAATGACCTTGAAAAAAACACTCAAAATGTTATTTTTTTGGCCCTGGTCTCCAGTTTTGAACAAAAAGATCGGGGTCTATAAATAAAGCTATTTTTATGATAAGTCGAATGGTGTTTGCCCCATCGAAATGGACCTAACAGTTCTCGAGATCTCTGGGGACAGAATCTGCCCCCCCCCCCCTCCCTGCAGGTTAACGTAATGCTGGCCGTCCGCAGGGAATAGAGTTAAGCTTCTTCAAGCCAAAAGAGGGCGCAAAAATAGTTGCTAGTCAGAACCCAGAGGGTTAACACTGAACAGTCGTGTAGATTACAGTGGTAGGTAGGTGATCTTGCTACATCTTGTAATATCAGGCTCACTTTTAGACGTTTTTATCATCAACCGTGACCTTGTTCACAACACTGGTACTCGTCACTGTCATTTTAGCCCTCATAAGTTCATCCGGAGGTCTTTTAAACTACCTAAGCCTCGCTATAGACCTACTGTCGTGCGTGCTCGAGTGCTGCGTCGCTTTGACACTGATGCCTACCATCGCGATCTGGCTGCTGTCGATTGGTCCGCTGTGCTCGCCACTAACTCGGTTGCGGTGAAGTGGGAGCTGTTTTCCTGCCGGGTACGGCTTGTTATCGATCAACATGCCCCTTTTAGAGATGTCAGGCTTAGGAACCCGGTGGCACCGCCTGTATCCGACCAGACCCGTGACCTGATTGTCTGTAGAGGCGTAGCTCTGCGTGCCGGCGGGCACGCCTCCACCGAGTACCGCCAGCTCAATCGGGAGGTGCGCTCAGCAATTCGTGCGGACAGCAGGTGCGATATCACCGACAGGATCCGTGACGATGGCCCTAGCGCCCTCTGGCGGCACATGCGTCACATCATCACTGACAAGCGACCAAGCCGGGGCGTGCTTCCAGCTGTCACTCCCGACGTCATGAATTATTATTTTGTCGGCGTCGGCCCGCGGGTGGCCGCAGAGGTATCCGCGCTCGGCGCCGTCCAGGAAGTGCCGGTGCGGCTGCCGCGCGTAGGCGCCTGCGCTTTTACACTGCAACCCATCACCCTCAGTAATTTGCACCTCATCATGTTTAACATGCGCAACACATCCGCGTGTGGCAATGACGGTCTTTGCATTCGCATTTTTAAACTTTCATTCAACACCATCGGCCCTCCTTTACTGCACATCATCAACTCTATCATCACTTTTAACGAAGTCCCAGCAGTCTGGAAGCATGCCCTGGTACACCCGATACACAAGTCCGGGGATCCTGACAATCCTTCCAACTTCCGTCCCATCTCAATCCTTCCTGTCATGGTGAAGGTAGTGGAGAAGGTGGTACAGCACCAGCTCCACCACTACCTCGCATCCAACTATCTCCTCTCCCCATCCCACCACGGTTTTAGGTCCCGGCACTCTACCGAGACAGCCCTCATCAACATCTCAGACCGCGCGTTTTCCGCCATGGATCAAAGTAAAATTTCGCTCCTTTGTCTTATCGATTTGAGTCGCTGCTTCGATGTCATCGATCATGCCAAACTGCTAGCCAAATTGCAGCTTTACTGCATCGACACTTCCTGGTTTGCTAACTACCTGTCCGGCCATACGCAGAGCGTCAGTCTCTCTTCAACATTGATATCGGCATCTCGTCCAATCACTCAGGGAGTTTTCCAAGGCTCCTCTCTCGGCCCGCTACTCTTTACTCTATTTGCAAATGACCTCAGCCTGCATGCCGCTGGCGCTTTTGTCACGCAATACGCCGACGACACCCAGGTTCTCGTCTCTGGCCAAAAATCCGCCCTTCCGGCTCTGATCGGTGACATGGAAGCAGCCCTATCCTCCCTGGACGCGTACTTTCGGTCAAGCGGTCTTAAAGTAAATGAAACAAAATTTGAGCTTCTCCCTATCGGCACTCGGCAAAACTTACGCAACATGCCCTCGTTCACAGTGAAATTTCGCAACACGGACCTCGTCCCCGGTAACGAAGCCAAAAATATCGGTATCACTTTCGACCGTTATCTTTCTTGGGATTCACATGTTGAGCAGCTGTCTCGGAGGTGTGTTGGCATCCTGACCGCCATCTCTCACCTACCACCCGACTCCTACCACCCGGCTACCTACCACCCGGCTCCCTACCCACCCTCGTCTCGGCCCTGGTCTTCTCGCACATCCGCTACGGACTCGCAGTGTACGGTAACAGTTCTGGAGAGAAAAAATATGGCTATCATCCAACAAATATTCAACTTTGCAGCTCGCATCATTTCTGGAAAGCACAAATTCGATCACATCTCTGGCGTGCGAGAGGACCTGGGCTGGCTGGATTCCCCGGACTTAGTCGTCCATCACACACTGACACTGCTCCACAAGGTCCGTCGCACTGGGCAGCCTGAGTCTCTGGCCGTCCAATTCTGTACAAACCGCGAGCGACCCAACCACGTGCGTAGCACCCGTAGAGACGACCTGCTGAGTCTCCCCAACATACGCGGCTCAGCAGCGGGTAAAATGCAGTTCGTGTATCGTGCCGCTGACCAGTACAACTCGCTGCCACCTGAGTTTACCGTCATGCCTATCACAGTGTTTAAGCGCGCATTGAAGAGGCGACTGGTGTCTGGTGACGATGACGATCGCCGCTGATGGGCTGATCTGATGTGACTCAGACTGATATGTTCATTTCGACTTTTAACTGTACTGTATGCTTGTCTTTTACCCACTTCAACGCCATCATTGTGTGACTCTGTGCCAGGAATATCCCCTTTGGCTTCGGCCATGTATAGGGGACGGCTACTACGAGGTCAATAAATAAATAAATAAATAAATAAACATGAGCAAAGGCTATAACATTTAGCAAATTTTCTTCCAAACAATGCTCATAACAGCCATCCCACAAATAAATAGCCTTTTGATATAATACATCGAATGCGTTAGTTTCCATGTTTGATATAATACATCGAATGCGTTGGTTTCCATGGACTGCGTGCTACTGTGGCGAAATCCGCAGTTCTGACGGACGAGAGGAAAATATACTGCACCGCACCACGTAGAAGCCTTGCGGAACAGTATACATTATGACGGACGAAAGGAAAATATACTGCACCGCACCACGTAGAGGCCTTGCGGAACAGTATACATTATGACGGACGAAAGGAAAATATACTGCACCGCACCACGTAGAGGCCTTGCGAAACAGTATACCTTATGACGGACGAAAGGAAAATATACTGCACCACACCACGTAGAGACCTTGCGGAACAGTATATATTATGACGGACGAAAGGAAAATATACTGCACCGCACCACGTAGAGGCCTTGCGGAACAGTATACATTGTGACGGACGAAAGGAAAATATATTGCACCGCACCACGTAGAAGCTTGCGGAACAGTATACCTTAGTATCTACCAGTGAAGCGCAAATCTCCTCTTTGTGCCGTCTATGTGAGGAAGCCACCATGATCATTACCGAGGAGGCGCAAAACGCTCGCCAGGTCTTCCGTCAACGAGAGGAAAATATACAAATAAGCGGCACGACCCGAGTCCGACCGTAGCCATGGTCTTCATACGCTTATTTATTCGCAAGTAGGTACTAAATGGATGTGCTGAAAATTTGCACACAACGTTCAAGTCTTAAAAGTATCGTATCACAGTTTCGACGTGCTCCGCTGCGTTGTCGGGTTTAGGAGCGAACGGTCGCCGACGTACAACCCTGTTCTTCACTTCAAAGCAATGCAACGCCACCATGGGGGCAGGGGTGGCATTCCCACCCCTAAAATTGAGGCCACTGTCAAAATTGGACTAGTGCTGTTTTGCCAAATTTGTGAATTCCGGCCGCTGCGGACATATGGAACAGTTCCCTCCGTCGACCAATGCAAATTTTAGTCACGTTAGCCTATATTGCTATTCAAACTATACTATCTAGTCATGACCATACTATTCGCCAATTTGAACGAAACTCGCTCTGTATCGGGTAATCTAACTTGACTTATCTAACCGAGAGCACGCCAATGCAACAGCTGTGCCGGTGCCACTGGGCGGGGCAGGACAGGGCGGGACAGGACAGGACAGGACAAAGGCAGGGCAGAGGCAAGACAGGATAGGGCAGAGCAGGGCAAAGCATGGCAGCGCAGGGCAGCGCAGGGCAGAGCAGGGCAGAGCAGGGCAGAGCAGGGCAGAGCAGGGCAGAGCAGGGCAGAGCAGGGCAGAGCAGGGCAGAGCAGGGCAGAGCAGGGCAGAGCAGGGCAGAGCAGGGCAGAGCAGGGCAGAGCAGGGCAGAGCAGGGCAGAGCAGGGCAGAGCAGGGCAGAGCAGGGCAGAGCAGGGCAGAGCAGGGCAGAGCAGGGCAGAACAGGGCAGAGCAGGGCAGAGCAGGGCAGAGCAGACGCGTAGTATTTGAATATAGGAAAAAAATCAACCCGTGCACTGCCGGGGTTCACGCCAACCACAAACTGCCGGGGAGGGGGGATAGCCGCCCCCCATATCTAGAAAACCACACGACGTAGCGATAAGCGGTAAACGGCGTTGGGTAACTCGAGACAAGTTCTATCGAAAGTATATAGACATTTTTTTAGGTCAAGTCAATATTGAGGTCACCAGAGATCATCAAAGGTCACATTTCGGCTATACATGGGTGTCATTAACAAAACCGTCTATATATCGATAAGGACAAGACAATGGTAGAGGCATATACAGGGACATGTGACAGGTCTCATCAACATTGACGTAAGGTCAATAGTTAGGTCAGCGGGAACCGATGAATTTGAAACATTATAAAAATCGACGAATTGTTTTAAAGGAATAACTTTTGACAAAAGCATGATAGAGTAAAACATATTTCACCTTTGCATTTATCTCGTCGAGACACATCCAATGACATTTTAGATGACCTAGTTAGGTTATATTCAAACATTAACCTGACCTGAGGTCAGATCAAGGTCAGGTAAAGGTCAACGCTTACGTCATTTGATTCGTCTCGACAAGCAACATACAATGGTGAAAATTATATTGATCTACCTTGATTTGGTAAATAGGTATTGAAGAAAAAAACAGCGTGACCTGGGGTTCACCTGAGTTGACCTCGTAGAGGCCAAAGAACATACATTTAAAGGGAATAGGTCACCTTGAAAGTTGTCTTGAAGTTCAACCATACGGTGCATCTTGAGCTCAAAACTTCGAATATGACTTTGGTTTGGACAACTGATGGATATATGTGGAGAAAGAAGTAAGTTTCTCTTTCTATTTCACGAGAAATCGTACGATAGCAGCTGGCGTTCTGGATCCGCCCCGCTCCGCCTGACGCCAAGTACAGTCTCTGACAAGGGGCCGCCGCGCCGCTTGGGTGGCTGAGCAGATGTTAACGAGGCGTCGTGACCAGAGACTACGTGCCAGAGAGTATACCTGCCTCCGGCGGCGAGCCGGCGGCGGCGAGCGGCGAGCGAGATGTCCCGATCGTGGCCCGGAACAGGGGACATGAAACCGGGCCCACTAGTCCTGTGTCGAAATTACTTCACGTAGGGAGGTAATTCTTTCAACCACAACCCATTTTTAGATCGGCTCTGCAAATTGCTATCTCAGTCCAAAACTCCATGTTAAAGGTGCACTATTCCCTTTAACATAGGGCTTTGCATTTGCACAGGAGTGGTGGATCTGGCGAAACTGGTCAAATTTAGCTATTTCCTAAGGATTTATAAGTGTTTTCATTTTTCCCCAATGCAATAGTGAGACCACGAAATAGACCTGACCTTAGGTCACCGATATACAAAATAGATATTTACGAATTGTAAGTCCTTATCACCTGATAACTGTGGCCGTCACCGATGTCAAGACACGTTGCGGTCCCGACATTGTCACCGTGCGGTCCACGCGGCACGTCAACAAGGACGCCCTCTGCCTCGACCTCCTCCAAGCCGACTGGACACAGGTCTACGACGCTGACTCCATCAGCGACATGTGGAACAGCTTCCTCACAGTATGGGATCCCATCATCAACCAACACATGCCAATGCGGACCATCGAAGTGAAGCACAGACCGTGTCCATGGCTTGATGACGACACAGTGCGAGAGGCCATGGCAGCTCGTGACCATGCACGCGCCGACAGGGACCTCATCCCGTGCGACGCCACCGAGGGGGAGTTTCGGGAAAGCCGGAACGCCGTGAAGATGGTCATCAACCGCGCGAGCGCTGCCTTCTACTCTTCTTTCCAGCACTCCCGTCCGAAGACCTGGAAGAACATCATGCAGTTCCTGGTCTCATCTCGGAAGGCTCAGCCGAGGACAACCAGTGCAGCGCCGCCGGATCCTGAGTGGCCAGACCGACTGAATGGCTTCTTCACGTCAGTCGGCTCCGGCGTGGCGCACGCACTAGCAGAGAGCGACGCTGGCGAACCGCTGTCGCCCCGGCCGCCCCGCGTGTGTGCCGGGTCGTTCACACCGCATCCTGCCTGCCACCCTACCGGAACTCTCGGCAGCGCTAAAGCGCATGGGTACGTCCCGCGCCCGTGGTCCTGACGGCTTTACCGTTCAGATGTTACGAAGTACATTTCCAGTGGTGGGTCCGCATTTGCTGCGGCTTGTTAACTATTGCATCACTAATTGTGTATTGCCCGATCAGTGGAAGGCTGCCACCATTACCGCTCTCCACAGAAAGGGGGACACTGCTGGCCCCAATAACTACCGTCCGATATCAGTCATACATGTCGTGGCGAAGCTAAGCGAGCGTGTGGTCTGTACCCAGCTTATGTCGTACCTCCCATCCCATCATGTACTATGCCCGCAGCAGTACGGTTTCAGGCCGGGCCTGTCCACGGAGGCGGCCCTGCTCGACGCTGTCACTTTCGCAACAGACAACATCGACAGACGCATGATGACGTCACTCGTCACAGCTGACACGTCTAAGGCCTTTGACAGCGTCGAGCACGGCCGTCTCCTGGACAAGTTGGAATGGTACGGTGTCCAACGCGAGTGGTTCTCGTCCTGGCTGCGGGGGCGTACCAGACCGTGCGGGGTGGAGCGTGCGCACTGGACGTGATCCACGGGATGGTCCAAGATCCATCTTAGGACCTGTGCGCTTCCTCATTTTCACCAACGTCCTGCCACAGCACTTCCCACACGGAAGGATCGTGATGTACGCTGACGACATTCAGTTCCTTGATGCTGACTTTCCATCCAACTTCCAGGCCCTACAAACTCGTATTGAGAGCTCTCTCCTTATAGCTATGAAGTGGTTCACACAGAACCGTCTAAAAATCAATCCGGCTAAAACGGAGATGATCATACTCAGATTTCGCCGTCAAAACGTCACTGCCGACTTCTCTGTTTATTTCGGCAACGACGAAATTTCTCCCTCACAAAGCGTGAAGGTGCTGGGTGTTGTCATCGACCCACACCTGTCATGGAACCGCCACGTCTCATCGGTCGTTCAGCGTTGCTATTGTGTGCTGGTAGGTCGCGCGCGAATCCGTCATAAGCTGCCAAAATGCGTCAGACGTCTGCTGGTCGAGGCTCTCGTCTTCCCTCACATACATTATTGCATAACGGTGTGGGGAAACTGGACCGCGGCACAGAGGCAGCGCGTACAAAAGGCGATCAACTTCGGTGTCCGAATTATGACTGGCCTCGGCCGGCGCGACCATGTCACTTCGTCATTACGGGAGATCGGGTGGCCTAATGCTGATGACATGATCAACGAACGTGACATTGCCGCTGTGCGTCACCCCATCACTGCCCCCAGCGCCCCAGAACCGCTGCGCGGTCGGGTGGTAAGGCGTGCCGACGTGTCCGCCCGCCACACGCGCGCCAGTGAAGGCGGCCAGCTCGAGCTGCCCCGCGTGCGGACGGAATTCGCAAAGCACAGCTTCATGTACCGAGCCGCGAGTGCCTGGAACGCCCTAACACCAGAGACTAGGCGATAGCCCGTCTGCATGCTGCATACCGGGACACGGTTGCGATCGGTGTCAGAGCCGGGGTCGGTATGTGTTGCCACTCTTTTGCCGCTGTGTTTTATCATCTGTATTTGTATAATCATATGATGCTGTATCTTGTACTTTTATCTTGGTGTACTTAATTTGTGTAATGCCGTGGATACCATAACATCCATACTATGGAGGGTCCTAATACATATATCTGTATCTGTATCCTGCTGTACTTAATTTGTGTAATGACGTGGATACCATAACATCCATACTATGGAGGGTCCTAATACATATATCTGTATCTGTATCTGATGACATCCTGCGAGTTTCAAACTGTTTGGTCAATCACTTTGGCTGTGGAACGACCGCAAACTTTTGGAGGTGGGATCACTTGACTTGACCTGGTGACCTGACCTCAGTTGACCTGATGTCAAACATTTCACACTATGTAGGTAATTGATGCCATAACATCTGTGCCAAATTTGGCGGCGCTGCGCGCTGCCGTGTTTCCGCTATGCATGAAAACTGAAGGGGGCGGAAATCAACCCCCGGCAGTGCACGTGTTAATAAACTTGACGAAATTATAACGAAATACTTCGACTTTATTCGGTATTGTATTTTATCTCTACCCACCGCAACATTCAAACTTTGCCTTGGATACTCAATTCTGCTTCTAATTCCAGTTAAACGTACTAAGTTCCAAGATTATAGGTACTGGTACATACTTACAGAAGCTGGGATTTACTAATTATACATCGTCTACCATCTGAAAAACGCGATACACAGTAAATTCATCGTGGGGTGCTAGTAATAATGTATGGTTACGGTATCAGAATAATATGTGCTAAAAATATTTGAACAACTTTCAAAAATATATATCAGCTAATTAATGACACAAAAATAGGACGAAATGTGTTGGATTTTAATACTGTTTGGCGCGAGGTCTATATGCATTTTATACTTCCGTGACACTTTTCCCAGTAGAGGATCGCTTGACTTGACCTGGAGGTGGGGTGGGGTCATGCGTACTTACTCAATCAATTTAGCCACCCCTGGCAAAAATCCGTGGCGCCGCCCCTGCTTCAAAGTACATATCCATGGCAGCCGCGCAACACGAATTCCAACCAATACAGTCGGTACGCAATTTGCCCTGCTCTTTTATATTTATAAGAAGGTCTTGAAATGTGCTTTAATATTTTGAAAGAATATTTGAGTAAGAAGTAAGAACCTCCCGCTCAGTTCCCGACCCAATAACGGCATTGTATTGGCAACTATATATTTCGAAGAGTTTCGGGATGAAAGTACTTCTCAGCTGTTCTTGTCGTCCATCCAGCTGACTATGGGTGGTGTGGTGTGTCCGGCTGACTCACTTGACGCTGACTATGGGTGGTATGGGGTGTCCGGCTGACTCACTTGACGCTGACTATGGGTGGTATGGGGTGTCCGGCTGACTCACTTGACGCTGACTATGGGTGGTATGGGGTGTCCGGCTGACTCACTTGACGCTGACTATGGGTGGTATGGGGTGTCCGGCTGACTCACTTGACGCTGACTATGGGTGGTATGGGGTGTCCGGCTGACTCACTTGACGCTGACTATGGGTGGTATGGGGTGTCCGGCTGACTCACTTGACGCTGACTATGGGTGGTATGGGGTGTCCGGCTGACTCACTTGACGCTGACTATGGGTGGTATGGGGTGTCCGGCTGACTCACTTGACGCTGACTATGGGCGGTGTGGTGTGTCCGGCTGACTCACTTGACGCTGACTATGGGTGGTATGGGGTGTCCGGCTGACTCACTTGACGCTGACTATGGGTGGTATGGGGTGTCCGGCTGACTCACTTGACGCTGACTATGGGTGGTATGGGGTGTCCGGCTGACTCACTTGACGCTGACTATGGGTGGTGTGGGGTGTCCGGCTGACTCACTTGACGCTGACTATGGGTGGTATGGGGTGTCCGGCTGACTCACTTGACGCTGACTATGGGCGGTGTGGTGTGTCCGGCTGACTCACTTGACGCTGACTATGGGTGGTATGGGGTGTCCGGCTGACTCACTTGACGCTGACTATGGGTGGTATGGGGTGTCCGGCTGACTCACTTGACGCTGACTATGGGTGGTATGGTGTGTCTGGCTGACTCACTTGACGCTGACTATGGGTGGTGTGGTGTGTCTGGCTGACTCACTTGACGCTGACTATGGGTGGTGTGGTGTGTCTGGCTGACTCACTTGACGCTGACTATGGGCGGTGTGGTGTGTCCGGCTGACTCACTTGACGCTGACTATGGGTGGTATGGGGTGTCTGGCTGACTCACTTGACGCTGACTATGGGTGGTGTGGTGTGTCTGGCTGACTCACTTGACGCTGACTATGGGTGGTATGGGGTGTCTGGCTGACTCACTTGACGCTGACTATGGGTGGTGTGGGGTGTCCGGCTGACTCACTTGACGCTGACTATGGGTGGTATGGGGTGTCCGGCTGACTCACTTGACGCTGACTATGGGCGGGGAGCCGGCCACAATGTCCACCAGTGTTGTGCCGGTGGCTTTCCGCGGGTCGGTCGGGTCCGCCTTCCTCATCTGCACGCTGATCTCGTACGTGGCGTTATTGGTGCGGAACTGGAGGGTGTTCAACTCCAGCCGTCCACCAATGATGTTTAGCATCCCTGCTCGACACAACAACACAGTTACAATATTATAACGTCACTGGTGCAGAACTGGAACGTGTTCAGCTCCAGCCATCAGGTGGTGATGTTTAGTATTCCTACACGGCATAGACACCACGGTATATGATGATATGGCGTCTTATTGTTTCTGAAAAAGTTAACATCGAAGTTAAAACAGAATGCCGAATGAATGAATGAATACAAGTGTCTAAGTCAGTAAAGTCAGTAAAGTTGAAGACGGTTAACGATTTGCCAAACACAAGTAGGCAAGGAAAATAACGATGTCAACATCCCCGCCAGGTTAACAACATTAAAGTTGCAACATTGTTCTGAAGACGGAAGAACACGAAGAAAGAGGAAAACAGAAAGAAGAAATACAAAAAGGAAAAAAAGAGTCGGGGGAGTATCCAAAGTTAAAGGAAATAGTTCACCTTCAACATGAGAACTGAGCTAGCCGTTTTGTAGCCCGTGTTGGGAAACCCTTAGCCTTATCTGCAAGTTGTCTTGACTGAAAAGACTCTCCAGCCGAATATATTATATTTGTTTTGGCGAACGAATGCGGTGCTTACGAAAGAATGCGGTACTTACGATAGCCTGGGCAGAGACAATCAGCTTGCATATGACTGTGCTAGCAAGCGAACCGCCGGCCGCCGGTTGGCACTTCTCTAATGCGAGTCTATCCTTACGTCGCGTAAGAATAGACGTAGGATAAAGGATAGACGATAGGCGTAAGGATAAGGACTATCCTTACGTCGCGTAAGAATAGACGTAGGATAAAGGATAGACGATAGGCGTAAGGATAAGGACTATCCTTACGTCGCGTAAGGATAGACGTAGGATAAAGGCTGAACGATAGGCGTCAGGATAAAGACTATCCTTACGTCGCGCGATACTCTCGAATCTGATTGGCTGAGCCATTTTTTTCATTCGCGTGACGTGAGGACCCTGACTCAGAGAGTATGTATATAGCTTTCATAAAACTGATAATTTACGACCTTCTGTACTGAATCGGCGCGATGTATGGCCATTTTTGACAATATAAAAATAAATTGTATTTCAAAATATAATCAAATCGTGTTTGGAAACAAAATTAAAAGGTGAACTATTTCCTTTAAGCTGTCCATTTATTCGTTATGTGCTCCATCTCCTCCATCACTTGTCTATAGCATATCATATCAAACCTTTTTAAATTGGTTGACAACTCCTCGTAAGTTGTCAACCAATTCACCCTGTCCTGATTTTGCCCTACCCTCGCCCGGGTAGGGCAAAATCACTACGTGTTCGGGTAGGGGGTACGACTCTCTCCCCCTTAGCGTTTCGCCCCCAATTGAGCTAGAGCTTCGATTCAAAGACGAGCGTGTTTCTTGTTACGAGAGGAAGCCGCTGATATCCAATTTTAGGTATTGTGTCATTCGGTGACCTCTGAGGTCATGTCAATGACCCAAATGTCATCAAAATTGAAAAAGCGTATAAATTGAATTTTATCGAGCTTTAATCATGAATGAGCATATCATAATGCTTATTGGGTGCCAAATTCGTAATCAGCGTCACCAAATGTCTTAAAAACTGCCAAATTCCAAAAAGGTCATGTCAGGTCATCTGAGGTCAGTGACCTCGGTTGACCTGGGAAGCGCATGACCCCAGTGGAACATATAATTATGTAAAATGGATCCCAAATTTGAAATCAGCGTCACAAAATGTCCTAGAAACCGCCAGAAGCCCAAAAACGTCATCTGAGGTCATCGGTGGTCAATGACCTCAGTTGACCTCTGAAAAGGTCAATCGAGGTCACAATCTCAGTGGAAACCACAACTGTCACCTGTAAACACCTGTGCATATGCTCCTGAACAACACACACTCGAAAACTGCAGAAGTTACAAGCATCGATACTGCGGGACGCCAGTTGCGCCTGACATGACCTTGAGAAACAGGTCATAGGTCACGGGTCATGTGGGCTAGAAGTTCTAAATTTTCAGAGTATGTGGCAATTTTTCAAAAGTAGGGTACTGAAAGTTGCATCGAAATCGGTTAGAAACTACGCGAGTTATTCCAGGAAAACCTACCCGGGCGAGGGTTAAAGGGAATGTTTCACCTTTATATTGGTTTTGAACTGAGATAGCCACTTTGGCCGTTATTGAAATGTATAAATTATTCAGATCATTTTCCCCCAAACTTATCCGTTTTTAAGCAATTTAATTTATAATTTGCAAAATGTGCTCTAGGCTAGTTAGTGCCGCCGCTGATTGGCTGACAGCCACTTCAAAATTGTTGGTCCTGGAAGTCAAACGACCTGTATTTCTCGAACCTTGGCTGGATTACCAAGTACGATGAAGAAGAAAAAAACGGCTAACGCGATAGGTTGCGTTCCAAGATGATGTTTTTCGCGTTGTTTGAAGTCTCAGTTATGGATTTATTTTGTGTTTAATATAAATATTGAGCTATCGCAATGCCTCGCACTCGTCATTGTGTTCTGTGCGGGAGAAGACACAGTTCCACAATGTTTGTATTTAAGTCACCAGAATTGTCTGAAACGATTGTGCCATATCATAATAGCGTAAAGGTTTTCTCACGAGATATAGAAGGATAAAGTTAAGTGACTTTTCAAGATATAAAATATCATCATCGTTTTCAGCAGCACTTACTTCATATTTTCAACTACAACCAGCGTATATTTGACAACTTTTCGAAAGGTGGAACATTCCCTTTAACAAAACCAAAGGCACCATTTGTGATTTGAGTGCCCATTAACTAACTGTTTTCCTCTGACCAAATCAGATCTGGCTCCTCAGACCTGTCTGTAAGCTCACCTGGCCCCTGACCGAAGCAGCCTCCCAGGTCGGGCGTCTCCACCTGGTAGGTGGCATTGGTGACGTTGTCGTACACCCAGTCATACAGTTCGATGGTGGCGTTGATGATGGGGCTCTGACGGGGCTCTGTGTGAATGAAATAGCCAGACTCGGTACGGGACAGTTTCTCATCTGGCAGACGGCGGCAGAACCACGAGTAGACCAGGTCCTGCCGGACAGAGAGAGACAGGTAACTACTGCCGGACAGAGAGACAGCTACTACTACTGCCGGACAGAGAGACAGCTATTACTACTGCCGGACAGAGAGACAGGAACTACTGCCGGACAGAGACAGCTATTACTACTGCCGGACAGAGAGACAGGAACTACTGCCGGACAGAGAGAGACAGGTAACTACTACCGGACAGAGAGACAACTATTACTACTGCCGGACAGAGAGACAGGTAACTACTGCCGGACAGAGACAGCTATTACTACTGCCGGACAGAGAGACAGGTAACTACTGCCGGACAGAGAGACAGCTATTACTACTGCCGGACAGAGAGAAAGGTAACTACTGCCGGACAGAGAGACAGCTATTACTACTGCCGGACAGAGAGACAGGTAACTACTGCCGGACAGAGAGACAGGTAACTACTGCCGGACAAAGAGACAGCTATTACTACTGCCGGACAGAGAGACAGGTAACTACTGCCGGACAGAGAGACAGGTAACTACTGCCGGACAGAGAGACAGCTATTACTACTGCCGGACAGAGAGACAGGTAACTACTGCCGGACAGAGAGACAGGAACTACTGCCGGACAGAGAGAGACAGGTAACTACTGCCGGACAGAGAGACAGGTAACTACTGCCGGACAGAGAGACAGGTAACTACTGCCGGACAGAGAGACAGCTATTACTACTGCCGGACAGAGAGACAGGTAACTACTGCCGGACAGAGAGACAGGTAACTACTGCCGGACAGAGAGACAGCTATTACTACTGCCGGACAGAGAGACAGGTAACTACTGCCGGACAGAGAGACAGGTAACTACTGAGGAACAGAGAGACAGGAACTACTGCCGGACAGAGAGACAGGTAACTACTGCGGAACAGATAGACAGGTAACTACTGCCGGACAGAGAGACAGGAACTACTGCCGGACAGAGAGACAGGTAACTACTGCCGGACAGAGAGACAGGTAACTACTGCCGGACAGAGAGACAGCTATTACTACTGCCGGACAGAGAGACAGGTAACTACTGCCGGACAGAGAGACAGGTAACTACTGAGGAACAGAGAGACAGGAACTACTGCCGGACAGAGAGACAGGTAACTACTGCGGAACAGATAGACAGGTAACTACTGCCGGACAGAGAGACAGGTAACTACTGCCGGACAGAGAGACAGCTATTACTACTGCCGGACAGAGAGACAGGTAACTACTGCCGGACAGAGAGACAGGAACTACTGCCGGACAGAGAGACAGCTATTACTACTGCCGGACAGAGAGACGGGTAACTACTGCCGGACAGAGAGACAGGTAACTACTGAGGAACAGAGAGACAGGAACTACTGCCGGACAGAGAGACAGGTAACTACTGCGGAACAGATAGACAGGTAACTACTGTGGAACAGAGGAACAGGTAGGGGAAAGTATCCTATTAGCGACTCTACCTATTTGCGACCCTCATCTGTTTGAGGAAACTGATCATGGAAAGTAACTCAAAGCATCTGTAGAAATGTTCCTCATATGTATTTGAATCAATTAAGCCCGTAACTGGCCTCACATCGTTCTAGAGGAACGCTCCAGTTAATCCGATACAAAACAGGCACATTTCTTATGCCAAACGTGTGCATTGCTAGCCTGTTCTTACCATTTATTGTTGCTGCGATCATATGAAAACACACATGACTATTGATGTATATTCATTGCAGGGGCGTCTCTGACGGAGGGGGGGGGGGGGGCGGTCGCGACCTCCCCCCCCTCCGCGCACAAACTTTTGAAAACCGGTGGGTTGACCCCCCCCCCCCCCCCACCCACACACACACACACTCTTTTTATGGCGGCCGACCATCCCCCCAAACACACTTTTTATGGCGAAAGCTGATTCTAGTTTGCATGTAATTCCTATTAAAATCAAGATTGCAATATGAAAAATACGACGTGGCAGGGGAGTAGCTTCTCCAGAAAAGTTGTGGAGGGGGGGGGGGGGGGCGCTGAACTGGGAAAATCGCTTAAAGTACCATCAAAATCCACCATTAATACATATTTCTTCCCGGATTTGACCCACTTCCTTGTCTAAGTTGGGGTAGCTGAAGCCAAGTGTGTGTGTGTGGGGGGGGGGGGGGGGGGGGAGGGGGCTTAACCCGCGCGGCGCTGGGGTCTCCATCCGAACGCCCGTGCTGGGGGGTAAATTTTACCCCTCCCCCGTCGTATCTTCCGAACAAATAACCGCAGCGAGACGCACAAGGCGGAGATCGAAAGCTCTCAGTGAGGAGAATCTAACGCATACCAGAAATTCTTAAAATAAGGTAACATGTCAGGTCACGGTCAGGTCAAGTGTCAACATTTAAATATTGGGTTTTTGGGCTACACTTTCCGTCCAAAGCCTTATATTGCAACTGTTATCTCACAGAGTGCTCCCAAATGTATAATGCATCTCCCGCATAAGTAAAAGTGAAATTGTAAGCAAAGGTCTAGGTCAAGGTCAGGTCACAAAAAGTCACAGGTATACGAAAGCCATGCGACACATGTTATATCGGTTATTTTACACGTATTATTCGATAGAAGCAGCCATTTTTACAGCCTGACCCCATATAATGGTCCTCAGGTCAAGGTCAGGTCATAATAAGGACAATATTTGAAATTGATTAATCAAAATAAACATTGCATGTTTCTAGACTAGTTTTCTCTTATAAATACAGTGGTTGAATTTATTTGTCTGTATCTGCTCAGTAAAAGCCAAAAAAAACGCAATTTAAAAAATGACGTCATGAGTTACTTATACTTAGAGAGTCATAAGTCAGTCAAAAATAAAGATATTTCCTTGAAAGTTGGCTTGAGCATCGTTCATACACGGCTATCTAATATGTCTCCCGGGTTTTTGAAAATTTTCAAAAACAACTTTTGTGGAAATTCTTCCCAAAAAATTATTTTTTTCTCATTTTTTTGGGGGTCAAAAAGCAAGATTTTGACAATCTAAGATAAGCATTTTCAAGACAATGTTATTTCCTTTCTTTTGGCGACTTTTATTTGCGATTTGCATCAACATGCTATTTTCTACGATTTGTTTAAACATTTAACTTTTTAACCAAAATGGCATGACATGACGTCACTAAAACATCATTATCTCCAAAATGTTTTGACGGATTTCAATAAAACTGTGGTAGAAAACGTAGAGTGGATGCACCATAAGGTGCCGTAAGTTGCACTTCGATATCTGTCATAGTTTTCAAGTTATTGAGAAAATCCAGGGGGGGATAAAATCTACCCCCCCCCCCCCCCCCAGCGCCGCGCGGGTTAAGCCCCTCAACTGAATAGGATCCTACACCCCTGCGACATGGAAAGGGGCTCAGTCAGTTACGGATGAAATTTCCTGCATTTTCCCTTCGACACACCGCTGCTCCAAAAGGAAAACGAAGGAAATTTCATCCGTAACATGCAGGGGCGTCGGCGAAGGGATGGTCAGGGGGACGGTACCCCGACCCCCCACTCTCAGAAGGAGGGGTGGTTGACCTCCCCACCTCCCCCCACACCACTTTTTGCGGGGGAAGTTGGCAATTTATCGTAAAAATTGCCTTTGCAGCAGTCAAAGTTCAGCTATCCACCGTCAAAAAGTGGAAATTTCGCGCCGCTTCGCGGCATGACACAAGTTTCGCAATTGCTTATACAAATTTGGGAAATGGGATAATGAATTCCACCAGGGCCCACTCCCTTCATAAAATATTATCTTTCAAGCGGGCTACATGTTTAGCTAGTTTGCCGAGTTCCGAAAAAGGCGACACGAACGCAAAAACGCGGACATCGGCACCCGGAAGCTGCTCCAGCGGTGCCCAGCTTGCTGGACCGAAGAGCTAATAGTAGGGACCAGGCCAGGACCATCTCCCCAAGCCACCTCCCCCTAGGCTCCTCCAGATCTACAGGGACCATTTATGCGCGGAAAAGTCGTTCTGCCCCTTGCTGCTTTCAAGCCATTTGCACTGTTACCAGTTGTTTGCTACAGTTTTGTTCATATGTTTATGTAGTTATTATTATCATATGTACTATTGAGCGCTGACTGCCACCGGTCATCGTGATTTACTATCTGAGGCTAATGTATATGAAAAACTACATTTATTTCAATATTTTTCATCATACCGAGATGTGTAACCAGGAAAAGGGGGTACCTGAGGCTTGGCTCCACTCACAGTCTGGTTCCAATATGAAGATTTCGTTTTCCACGACCGAAAATTAAAATTGTCACGCCGCTTTGTGGCGTCACATCGGTGGCCATCGTCATAACGAAGCCATCGTCATCGTATTCGGTTCCTCGTAACGGTGAATTGAATTTATAACATTTTTAGCTTCTTATCCTATACATGGCCCAACGCCTATATTCCTGGGTTTTATCAGGATAACATGACAATCCATATAAAAATGCTGCAAAGGCTTAAATTCACGCAAAAATGGGGGTACATTTCTTACGTCATTTCAGCCGACCCCCCCCCCCCCCCCCGACCCCACACTCAAAAATGTTCGGCGACGCCACTGATTCATTGGACACTTTAATTACAGTTCTTTCAAATGAAACAGCAACTCATTAGTTATTTATAGGAGCTGAAACGTGTCGGACCTCACATTCCCTATTAGCGACCTGTTCGCCTTCTGTGTTCCCTTTTAGCGACCGGGATAAGAAAGTCCATTGTGTCAGCATTGTAGCCTATTTGTGACCACACCCGTTTGCAAATAGGAACTGAAGTCTCTATTTGCGATTTTTGCAAGGGTCCACCAAATTGCAAATCACGACAAATTGCATAGGATATGGAAGAGTTTGCGTGTAAGGTTACATAAACAAATGCCATGTCTATCAGAATATTCTTGTCGTGTAGCTTTATCCAGGGGCGCAGCCAGGGGGGGGGGGGGGCAAGGGAGGCAATTGCCACCCCCTTACGGGTCACAGGGCGCCCCGCCGAGATTGGCCCAGAATACCATTTACATTAGCTAAATGGCTTTACAAAAGTCACAAAGGATCCCTCAAACCAGGCAAGGGTCACTCTGGTGCATGTCAAGGGCCCTCATAGACACTGAAGGGCTTTCGAAGCCGGCCCTGGGGGCCTCTTGGGCATGTCCAGGGGCCATTGAGCCCACCGATGGGCCCAAAAACTGTCCAGTGGCCTCTCGAGCATGTCCAGGGGCCCCATTGAGCCCACTTAAGGGCGCACAAACATGCCCAGGGACTTCTAGAGCATGCCCTGGGGCCCATTGAGCCCACTCAGGGGCCCCCAAAACCGTCCCAGGGGCCTCTAGAGCATGTCCACTTGTCCAGGGGCCAATTGAGCCCACCTACGGCCTAACAAACCTGCCCAGTGGCCTCTCAAGCATGTCCATGGGCACATTGAGTATGTTCAGGGGCCTCTCGAGCCTGGCCAGGGGCCCATTATAGTCTGTTTTGGGGCCTCTTGAACCTGCCCAGGGGCCCATTATAGTTTTCCCAGAGGCCCATCGAGTCTGTTCAGGGGCCTCTCGAACCTGCCCAGGGGCCATTAGAGCCTGCCCAGAGGCCTCTCGAGCTTGCCCAGGGGCCCATTGAGTCTGTTCAAGGGCTTCTTGAACCTGCCTAGGGGCCATTAGAGTCTGTTCTGGGGCCTCTCGAGCTTTCTCAATGGTCCATTGATCCTGCTCAGGGGCCTCTCGAACCTGCCCAGAGGCTATTAGAGTCTGAGCAGGGGCCTCTCGGCTTGCCAAGGGGCCATTGAGTCTGTGCAGGGCCCTCTCAAGCTTATCCAGAGGGTCATTGAGTCTGTGAACGGGGCCCTCAAGCCTGCCCAGGGGTTGCTATCCGTCGCCTGGAGCGCCTGCTCTAGCTGGAGCGCCTGCTAGCCGTGGTCGGCGCAGTCATAATGAGCGGTAATGTGCTGTACTCTGACCCACCTGGTGCAATGTTTTCTTGGGTTTAAAATGGTAATTTGATAAGTCTTATGCGTTTTTTTTAATTCGGGGGGGGGGGGGGGGGGGGTGGTAATACAAAACAATTTAACAATTTTCCTCTCAGGAGAGTATGTGCTGCAATATTTGTCAGCCAGGGGCGTCGCCGACGGGAGGGTCGGGGGGAGGTCTGGGCAAAATCCCCCCACTTTTAGAAGGCGGAAAAATTTAGAAGAAAAAAAATTGCGGGAAAAATTAAAAATTAATCGTAAAAATTGTCTTTTCAGTGCAGTCAAAATCCAGCTATCTAGTGTCAAAAACTGGAAAATTTCGCGCCGCTTTGCGGCATGACATAAGTTTCGCAATTGCTTATACAAATTTGGAAAATGGGAAAAATAATTTCATTAAGTGTCTGGCAGAGGCTCTCCTTGGCGGGAATTGCTGGTCCCAGTGCCCATTCCTTTCATAAAATATTCACTTTAAGTTTCAAGCAGGCTACATGTTTAGCTAGTTTGCCGAGTTCCGAAAAAGGCGACGCGAACGCAAAGACGAGAAGATCGGCACCCGGAAGCTGCTCCAGCGGTGCCCAATTTGCTGGACCGAAGCGCTAATAGTGGAAACAGGCCAGGACCATCTCATCAAGCCATCTCACCTCACGATCTGGTTCCAATATTAACATTTCGTTTTCCAGGATGTAAAATTAAAATTTGCACGCCGCTTCGCGGCGTCACATCGGTAGTCATCGTCATAACGAAGCCATAGTCATCATCATCGGTTCGTCGTAACGCTGAATTGAATTAATAGCATTTTTAGCTTATTATCCGAGCTACAAGGCCCACCGCCTATATTTCTGGGTTTTATCAGGCAAACCGTAAAAATTTTGCGCTAACTAACAAGTACATACCTCCTACTATAACATGAAAATCCACATACAAAATGCTGCAAAGGCTGAAATACACGTATCAAAATGGGAGTACATTTTTCGTCATTTCAGCCGCCCCCACACTCAAAAGCCGACCCCCACCTGTTGTCAGCTAAGATAGGTTTTATCTCCTGTACGTAACAATACAAATTAGTAATGCGCGCAGTACAATACCTACTGAGGGTCCTGGTCCAATCCAGCTCATCAAAAGTAGACGAAGACAAATTGTTAAAAAGGGGGCCTCACAAAATAAAGTGGCCGAAATCCGTAGAGTTTTTCATATCCAGGGGTATTTTTTGGGGGTGAGGGGCCTCTCCCAGGGGCTTGCCCCCGCCCCCCCCCCCCCCCCCCCCCCGCCCCCTTCTGAAGGTCTGGCTGCGCCCCTGGCTATATCACTGATAAAATCAGAGCTACGGCCGTTCCCGCTAAGAGGGTCGCTAATTAGGCATCTTCCCCTATCTACTGCGGAACAGACAAGCAGGAACTGCGGTCTGCCGGAACAGACAGCCAGGTGAAACGGCAGGACCAGGACAGTGCACATAACCAGGACACAGTGCCGAGTCTCCCAGTCATGGCTAAGTCTGGATGTGCTGAATGGTGTAGATGAACCTGAAGTGAAAGCTTACGTTCGGATCAGTCATTGCTGGATAGTGACCGCGAAATAACAAAACGTGTATTCCTTCAAACGACTGTATCGAAACTTTAACGGAAAGTATATCAGAATTATATAGCGCAAGTTTGAAGCCGACAATTCCGCAGGGAAGCATCATGCACCGTCCTCGGCGAGCGACAATTATAAACAATACGCTGTCAAAATTGACATTCATCTCGCGTGTGTAATACAGTATGCTCAACATCACTATAGAGCAGAATCTGGTCCTGATCCGACCTTGTCGTCTGCTCAACATCACTATAGAGCAGAATCTGGTCCTGATCCGACCTTGTCGTCTGCTCAACATCACTATAGAGCAGAATCTGGTCCTGATCCGACCTTGTCGTCTGCTCAACATCACTATAGAGCAGAATCTGGTCCTGATCCGACCTTGTCGTCTGCTCAACATCACTATAGAGCAGAATCTGGTCCTGATCCGACCTTGTCGTCTGCTCAACATCACTATAGAGCAGAATCTGGTCCTGATCCGACCTTGTCGTCTGCTCAACATCACTATAGAGCAGAATCTGGTCCTGATCCGACCTTGTCGTCTGCTCAACATCACTATAGAGCAGAATCTGGTGCCTGATCTGACCTTGTCGTCCGGATAGTCTGGATCCATGGAGAAGCGGTCCGGCTCCAGCAGCACCATCTGGTTGTAGCCGCGCTGGATGACGGAGCTGCCTCCTGCCACCATGGTCACCAGCAGTGGAGACCGCTTAATGCGCACGTAGGTGAAGGCCCTCTTCACAAATGGCTGGGTTGGGTCCATGCCTTCACCTAAAATTCACATAGAAGTGGTCAGTTTGTCAGTTTTTCTTAGCTTTACCAGCTATAATCTTCGCTTAGCTGTGAGGTTTCACCGGGTTCCAGTAATGACCATATGCCTCACCATGACCAGGACATGCCCGACCACTTCAATGGATGAATATATAAATTAATGGAATGGACATGTTGTGCTGTATGGTCATCGATTATGTAATGAGTCACTACACATAGGTTTTAAATTGGCTGTCAAGTTTCTTTGTCTATCATTGTTTGTTGTCAACCCCCGATACCACCAGCCAGCAACCTTGGGCCCAACCCCTCTTCAAATGCCACGTGGCCATGATGGGGTGGAGCATGACCATATATGGCAGGTCCAAAGGTTGATTTTTTTTGGCGCACTTCGGCTATTGTTTTGCCGCACTATTATTTTGCCGGTGTAGGGGTGTAGGCATTGTTTTGATCACGTGATACATTTATTATTGCTAAACAGTCAACTCCTCATATTAATTTATTACTGACCAATATATCAATATTGGTCAGTAATAAATTAATATGAGTTGACTTTATATATGTCAATATGAATGTTAACAATTTCGTATTGCATTAGCTGAGGGCGGGCTTGGTCACATGATACATGCAGTCATGTTTTGTTTGTATTGAATAGGGAGGGTCTAAAAAACTGTCCAGATTAGCAGGCAAGCCCATGCTTCGAAACTACTGGACCGATCTGAGTTATTTTTTCACCATTCAATTTTAACTGGTCGGAATGGGTGCCGTTTTGCGTTTTATCCACTTTAGTCTAATCTAAACTAACCAAATTGGATCAAAACCTGTGGTTCAAATTTGCAGGCAAGCCTATGCTCCGAGGCTATGGGACCGATCTGCGTGATTTCTGCACCATTGGATGGTGCCATGGTGCAAAACGGTGCCGTATTGAGTTTTTTTTTACAGATTGGTTCACTTTAAGTGGACCAAATCGGACCAAAACCACCAAAAACCGTTGGAGGCAAGCCCATGTTCTGAGGCTATGGAACCGATCTGCATGATTGTTTCACCATTCGATCCGGCGTGGTCCAAAACGATGCCCTTTTGCGTTTTATACAGATTGGTTCACTCTAAGTGGACCAAATTGGGCGAAAACCACCAAAAACCGTTGCAGGCAAGCCCATGCTCCGAGGCTATTGAACCGATCTGCATGATTTTTTTCCACATTCAGTCCGACGTGGTCCAAAATGGTACCGTTTTGCGTTTTATCCAGATTGGTTCATTCTAAGTAGACCAAATTGGACCAAAACCACGGAAACCAGTTGCAGGCAAACCCATACTCCGAGGCTATAGAACCGATCTGCATGATTTATTCACCTTTCGATCCGGAGTGGTTCAAAACGGTGCCGCTTTGCGTTTTATACAGATTTGTTTACTCTAAGGGGACCAAATTGGACAAAAACCACCAACAACTGTTGCAGGCAAGCCCATGCTCCGAGGCTATGGGACTGATCTGCGTGATTTCTTCACCATTCGATCCGGCGTGGTCCAGAACGGTGCCGTATTGCGTTTTATCCAGATTGGTTCACTCTAAGTGGACTAAATTGGGTCAAAACCACCAAAAACCGTTGCCATTGGTATGGAGCTGTCCGCTCCGGAGTCGTGCTACTGCAAAATATGAAGGTGAAACAAAAAATACCATAAAAAATCTAATTATTTGTGCACATCGCCCTATGATTACTTTTGTCTCAACGGGCTGGCATCATACTTCGTTTTACATTAGTGATTACGCTTCCACGACTCGCTATTTTAATCCAATGGGAGTTTGGCACGTGCAAAAAAGTTAAGGTCCAAAAAAGCGGAGTGGTTGCACGTGCTATTATCTAGTGGCTAGCTCGAAATCTTGCTGATCGGTTCATAATCGCTTGGCCACGTGATTTTGTCATATGGCGCAACCTTATCTTTACAGACCTTGCTTGGGCCGAGATCTACTGGGCCTATTTTTCTCAGATTGACACCATTACTTGCCAAAAAATGTTTCCTGAAATGTCTCTAATGTGGTGAGCCACCTACGCCGACGAAGCCACTTCCATTTGCTGTTTTCAGCATTGACTACTTTTTGCCTTCTGTTATATGACCACACATCTAACACCTTTTTACCTACTTTTGTTCTTTACTTTTGTTCCGTGTTTGTTTCCATTTCTTAGCAGGGAGTGCCGCGACATTTTCTCTTTATTTTATCTGGTGTTAACGTAAGCCGTTGCGCGTCGCCGGGTGAGGGTGGCCGGTGGAGGCACCTATTACTGGGTGACGAATTCAGGGGTGTAGCTTCTCCAAACAAGTTGGGGGGGGGGGGGGGGCTGAGCTGGAAAAAATCGCTTAAAGTACCATCAAAATTCACAAAATGCAGATTTCTCCCTGGATTTGACCCACTTTTTCGTCAAAGTGGGGGGGGGGGGGGGGAGCTGAAGTCCCCCAACTGAATAGGAACCTTCACCCCTGGTGGCGATGTATAAAAGAGTGATATAAGTGTAAAGACAAATATGTCCTACAATGAATCAGACGGACACAGCACACGGGGATGTGGCACGGACGCAAATCTACCAGCTGTGTCCTCCGTCAAAAATCCGACCACCTTCCCTTGACAAACTCTCCAGCTGGCTGCCGAATGTCGCTATAATTTGAACATAGGTTAGTAAATCAAAACATAGGTTAGTAAATCTGCTGGGATACCCCGTCGAGTATATCGTACCATGAAATTACCCTAGTAACTGGCGGGTTAAAATTAATCACATTGTTGCATTCTAAGCAATATGCTTCAAACTCTAATCCTCCATGTCCCTGCTGGTCGAGTAACTGTGAGTAGCCATTATACCATCGAGGGCTATGGTGGATAAAGTTGAATTACCCCGAAAATTGACTTGCCTGATATCTGCAGGGAGTACACGATCTTGTTCGTTCCATACTCCATGAATCGGGCTGGGATGAAAAGATTTGACTTCTGATACGAGCTCAATGAAGTCAGATCGACAGAGCCCATCTCAGTGCCCCATCTGAAATGTGGAAAACAACAATTGATGAGGACAAAACCGGGGAGCAATGCCCCCTCATGGGGGTCTGTCCGAGGGTAGCGGAAAAACGCCGACGCTGCGCGCCGCCGTTTTTGGCACAGCTGTTTAGTGACCTCGGTTCCTCTCAGGTTAGGTCAACAGTTCAGGTCAAGGACCCCGTCTCCGTAAATCGTTCGCGGTCACCAGTGTTTTACCAAGCGGTTTGAAACGCACATGATTTAAGTAGGCCATAAGTGCCTGCACAATTCGTGCATGTCTGGTTTGTGAATATCGGTGACGTAAGGTTAGATCGATCACGTGACCTCCCCATTATAAGCCAACGGGAAAGTATTCAAATGTTTTCCTTTCAGAGTATACACCACCGATTATTTTCATTCAGAGTATACACCACCGACCAGACCGATTATTTCAAGATCATGTTATTATAGCTCATTCTTGATGACCGAGGTACAACGTTTGCTCCGTGGCCTCTACTAGGTCAGCTAAGGTCATCTGAGGTCACCAGCACGTTGTTTACTCTTTCTAGAATAAAATAGAAATGTGAGATTGACACCATTGTGTTTGTCTCTTCGAGACACTCTTGAGCTTAGGTCACCACATGACCTTGAATGACCTGAACTTGAGGTCAAATTTTGAGTTTGTCCAGCCCATTATCAACATGGCTCGAAGCACCTTGGCGATACAAATACGATGACGTTAGAATGATTTGCCTATCTTCATTAGATACAGTTATTATCAAAAAATGGATTGTCAAATACAGCCTATTTGACCTTTAGTGACCTCCGAAGCAAAACTGTTGACCTGACCTAAAATTCGAGGATACCTCGGCGATTGCATCTTCCAAGTGCTTTTGACTGCTTTTTCCGTTTGTTCCTTGCTGTCATAGTTCCCGACCTATGTGGAGTGTTTCTGGAGAAAAATCATAACATTGGACAATATAATCTTTGATGACCTCTGGAGACCTAAATATTGACTTGAGCCGAAAGCTGACCCAAATAGTTTCGACATTATTTTTGACGAGCTATCGAACGTGATTTTTGGCTTCCGTCTATCCCCCCCCCCCCCCACGGCGCGGGTTAACCTGCGTCGTGCCGATGGTCGTCGCCACCTTCGTCTGTACGACGAAGGTGGCAACGACCACCGGCACGACGCAGGTTAACCCGCGCTGTGAGGGGTAGACACCCCTCCCTCAGGTTTTTCAAGGATAGCGAAAAAACGGCGGCACGCAGCGCCGCCATTTTTCGCACAGCTGTTCGCGCATCAATTGCCCACATTATGTTTTTAAAAAAATACCTCGGGTCATCTCAGATCAGGTCGCCAGACCAGGTCACGTGAGCCCACCTAAAAAAAAACTTGTGGTCGTACCACAGTCGCAGTTTTTGGATGATCGGTTTTACGCTTGCGGGATTTCATAAGGTCATATATATCTACAATTATTTTATCTTGGATTTTTATATCAGCGACCTAAGGTTGGGTCAATTTCGTGACCTCCCCATTACCATTATAAGTCAACGGGGAAATATTCAAATGCTTCTTATTCGAAGGATACGGAAGATATCAGTCTAATTCCTTCTGTATCGTGTTATTATAGGAAATTCTTGATGACCTAGGTGCCATTTTTGTTCAGTGACCCCTACAGGGTCAGCCGAGGTCATCCGAGGTCACAAACAGTTTTATGTCAATAACTCTCGACATAATAACGATAGAGAAGTGAAACCGACACCAATGTGTTTGTCTCGTCGAGACACGTCTTCCCATATGCAACATGAACTATTTGGGTCGTCACTTGACCTTGATCTGAGGTCAAATTTTAAAGTTAACCTTATCTGGTCACCACTAACATGAGTCGAATCGCCTTGACGAGACAAGCACGCTGCTATCAAAATTATTGCCTTATCTTTATTAGGTAAAAAGATATTTGTGAAAAACTGTTTTGTAAAAAAATAGCCTTTTTGATATTTGATGAACTCTGGAGCCTAAACTATTGATCGGAGCTAAAATCTGAGGACACTTTGGCGATTGCATTTTTCAAGAGCTTTCCATTGTTTTTGTCTGTGTGTTCCTAGCTATCATAGCTCCTGTAATATTTGGGAGTTTCTGAAGCGAAGTCCTAAAACTGGAAAATTTGACCTTTGATGACCTCTGGTGACCTTAATATTGACTTGAAGACAAAATATATTCAGTACTTTCGAATGAGCTTGTCGAGAGAATTAGAACCCCCCCCCCCCCCCGACCCCCACCCCACCCACCACCCCACCCGCACGGCGAAGGTGGCGCCGAGCACCGGCACGGCGCAGGTTAACAGCAAAGTGTAAGGAACTGATTGGAAAATTAGGCAGGGAAATATCGTTGTATACTGAGCATGGGCCATTCCTCGACTCACGATTCGTCAACCACGACAGCCGGACTCACGATTCGTCAACCACGACAGCCGGACTCACGATTCGTCCACCACGACCGCCGGACTCACGATTCGTCCACCACGACAGCCGGACTCACGATTCGTCCACCACGACCGCCGGACTCACGATTCGTCCACCACGACCGCCGGACTCACGATTCGTCCACCACGACAGCCGGACTCACGATTCGTCAACCACGACAGCCGGACTCACGATTCGTCAACCACGACAGCCGGACTCACGATTCGTCAACCACGACAGCCGGACTCACGATTCGTCAACCACGACAGCCGGACTCACGATTCGTCAACCACGACAGCCGACCACGTTTTGGTTGTATCCAGAGTAGCGTTGCAGTCAATGTTACAGACCGTGAGCAGCTCGAACGCATCCTTCCTGAAAAATTCCTGAAAACAATTGTCGTGTAATGTAATGTGGATATCGGATAACAGCACTCACGGTGGACATGCATTAAAAGTCAATGATGTTGTCCACCTTTGTAGAAGGAAGTGGTCAGTGGCTGAACCGTCATTATCAAAATAGGCAGGAACTCCGTCCTTAGCATACGACGAATAAATGGGTGCAGTGAAATGAAGTCAAGACACGAAGAAATATATCGCAGTTATTGCATGCCTTCATTGTTGGTTAATCTGACCCATCCCACAGCCACGCCAGTTTGAAATATCTGAATTCCAATCATTACCATGGCTCTGTCACCATGTAATTCACGGTAATCGAGATACCGATCCGGCCGTGCTGCTGTAATGCATTACATTTTTTCATCAAATATGGCAAGAAGGGGACGGTTGGATACGATCGTCTCCGTGGTCCGGCCGGAGAGCGTGAGACGGCGGCGACGGCGAACAGCAGCGGGCTATACAGGACCCCCTTTTTTTACTCGGACATCGGCAGGTAGTCGCTGTTAGAGCACACCCGGCCCATGTAATGGCGTCGTTGGCACAGCCACGCGACACCATTAACCCTATTTGTAACAGGCTCCTGGCTACCCCTATTTGTAACAGGGGGGGGGGCGGATTCCGCCCCCCCGGAGGTCTCGAGATCTACCCGTCCGATTTTCAAAAATTAAACATTGTTTGGTTCCCCTCAACACGATCTACATTTCTAAATAATAAAACTATCTAAATTTTGGATAGGGGGCAATAGGGGGGCAAACACGGCTTCTTTCTCTGTCACCGGTCGTGATATACAGAAACATATAACAAATCTTACTGGTTGTAGCCCACCGGCCTTAATGACTAATGTCACGTAGCTGCACTCGTTCTTGAATCC
>JAXIVJ010014661.1:0-32500 GCA_036785665.1 Chirona hameri
TATATATATATATATATATATATATATATATATATATATATATATGTATATATATATATATATATATATATATATATATATATATATATATATATATATATATATATATATATATATATATATATATATATATATATATATATATATACAATATATATATATATATATATATATATATATATATATATATATATATATATATATATATATATATATATATATATATATATATATATATATATATATATATATATATATATATATATATATATATATACACAATACACAGTGGACTGCTCAGTCGCCACAGTGGACTGCTCAGTCGCCATAGTGGACTGCTCAGTCGCCACGGTGGACTGCTCAGTCGCCACGGTGGACTGCTCAGTCGCCACAGTGGACTGCTCAGTCGCCACAGTGGACTGCTCAGTCGCCACGGTGGACTGCTCAGTCGCCACAGTAGACTGCTCAGTCGCCACGGTGGACTGCTCAGTCGCCACAGTGGACTGCTCAGTCGCCACAGTGGACTGCTCAGTCGCCACAGGGGACTGCTTAGTCGCCACAGTGGACTGCTCAGTCGCCACAGTGGCCTGCTCAGTCGCCACAGTGGACTGCTCAGTCGCCAGAGTGGACTGCTCAGTCGCCACAGTAGACTGCTCAGTCGCTACGGTGGACTGCTCAATCGCCACAGTGGACTGCTCAGTCGCCACAGTGGAATGCTCAGTCGCCACAGTGGACTGCTCAGTCGCCACAGTGGACTGCTCAGTCGCCAGAGTGGACTGCTCAGTCGCCACAGTGGACTGCTCAGTCGCTACAGTGGACTGCTCAGTCGCCACAGTGGACTGCTCAGTCGCCACAGTGGACTGCTCAGTCGCCACGGTGGACTGCTCAGTCGCCACAGTTGACTGCTCAGTCGCCACAGTGGAATGCTCAGTCGCCACAGTGGACTGCTCAGTCGCCACAGTGGACTGCTCAGTCGCCACAGTGGACTGCTCAGTGGCCACAGTGGACTGCTCAGTCGCCACAGTGACATAAAGACATAAAGACATAAAAGAAAAGTGCAACAAAGAGCCTCTTGGGCCCATCCGAGGTTGCACCCCACCCCACCCACACCCCCCCCCCCCCCTCCACCAGTCTCGCCCCTTCAAATCACCTTACTCTACCTGCATAAAAGAAGGCTAATCCCACGAGTATTTATGAACTAATCCCTTCTCTGTAAAGTATTTATCTAATCTAATTTTGAAGGAAGCAAGTGTCACTGCATCAGCGACATCCCCTGGTAGCATATTCCAATGTCCTACAACCCTTCTACTGAAAAATGACTGTCGTAGCCTAGTCCTACTTTGTTTCATAATGAGTTTATGCTGATGACCTCTACCTCGATTTTCCCTATTGAACTCAAACTTACCCTTTAAATATCCAGAATGCTGACTATTTACAAATTTGAAGACTTCAATTAGATCTCCTCTTAGCCTTCTATATCTAAGTGAAATTATACCCAATTTCTTTAATCTATCTTCATAAGGTAAACTACCAAGACAATTAACCATTTTTGTTGCCCTTTTTTGAACTCTTTCTAACAACCAGCAATCTTTCTCATATGTTGGAGACCAGGCTTGTACACAATACTCCAAATGTGGTCTAACGTATGCACAATACAGTTTTGTTATTACCTTTTCACTCTTGTAGGAAACATTTCTGTTAATGGCCCCTAGCATTCTAAGTGCCTTTTTCCTAGCTTCTACAACCTGGTCTGACGCTGATAGTCTATTGTTTACCACGACACCTAAATCTCTTTCCTTTTCAATCTGCTCCATTTTCTGCCCACCCATTTCATACCTATGTTTACTGCTAACCCGTTCAGCGTGCATAATCTTACATTTACTCAAATTGAATTTCATCTGCCATGCTTCAGACCACTCAACTAGCTTGTCCAGATCTGATTGAAAAACATCCTGATCATGTTTTCCTCTAATAATCCTGACAACTTTTAGATCGTCTGCAAATTTCAAGACTTTGCTGTCTATACTGTTCTCAATTGCATTCACAAATATTATAAAAAGCAATGGGCCCAGGACTGAGCCCTGTGGAACCCCACTGAGAACCTCCTTCCATTGTGATTGGCACCCATTCAATATAACCCTTTGCTGGCGTCCTGAAAGCCACGTTTCTATCCAATCCAGAATCTTGCCCCTGATCCCATGAATTTTAAGTTGCAACCCCAGTCTTGTATGGGAGACTTTGTCAAATGCTTTACTGAAATCAAGAAAGTGGACTGCTCAGTCGCCACAGTGGACTGCTCAGTCGCCACAGTGGACTGCTCAGTCGCCACAGTGGACTGCTCAGGAGCGTACTGGCTACTCACTGCTCAGTCGCCACAGTGGACTGCTCAGTCGCCACAGTGGACTGCTCAAGAGCGTACTGGCTACTCACTGCTCAGTCGCCACAGTGGACCTCAGCTATGCCCTTATTTTGCATCGAAACTTGAGTAACAGACCGCGGTATGGCACCTGAGGTGAGAAGATCTGCCGTGCCGCGCACCTGGTAACCTCCCCACCACAGCAAACTTTCCCTCGACCATCTGCAAATCTCGCCGCGACTGTGCTGCCTCGACCGGCGGAATGTTGAATCTCTATCGGGCGTTATCTTGATTTGTATGCTGACCGCGCTGGAAAGCTGCCCTGTGTGCCGGGTCCAGCGGGCGGCGGGGACGTGGGCTGCAGCCGGGCATAATCCCCCCGCCGTGGACCTGCCTGTCCTGCTCCCCGCGACACCGCCCCGCCGAGCTACACGACCCTGGAGACAGCCGAGCTACACGGCCCTGGAGACAGCTGAGCTACACGACCCTGGAGACAGCTGAGCTACACGACCCTGGAGACAGCTGAGCTACACGGCCCTGGAGACAGCTGAGCTACACGGCCCTGGAGACAGCCGAGCTACACGGCCCTGGAGACAGCTGAGCTACACGGCCCTGGAGACAGCTGAGCTACACGACCCTGGATACAGCTGAGCTACACGGCCCTGGAGACAGCTGAGCTACACGACCCTGGATACAGCTGAGCTACACGACCCTGGAGACAGCTGAGCTACACGACCCTGGATACAGCTGAGCTACACGGCCCTGGAGACAGCTGAGCTACACGGCCCTGGATACAGCTGAGCTACACGGCCCTGGAGACAGCTGAGCTACACGGCCCTGGAGACAGCTGAGCTACACGACCCTGGAGACAGCTGAGCTACACGACCCTGGATACAGCTGAGCTACACGGCCCTGGAGACAGCTGAGCTACACGGCCCTGGATACAGCTGAGCTACACGACCCTGGATACAGCTGAGCTACACGGCCCTGGATACAGCTGAGCTACACGACCCTGGAGACAGCTGAGCTACACGGCCCTGGAGACAGCTGAGCTACACGGCCCTGGAGACAGCTGAGCTACACGACCCTGGAGACAGCTGAGCTACACGGCCCTGGAGACAGCTGAGCTACACGGCCCTGGATACAGCTGAGCTACACGGCCCTGGATACAGCTGAGCTACACGACCCTGGATACAGCTGAGCTACACGACCCTGGATACAGCTGAGGTAACGGCCCTGGAGACAGCTGAGCTACACGGTCCTGGATACAGCTGAGCTACACGGCCCTGGATACAGCTGAGCTACACGACCCTGGATACAGCTGAGCTACACGACCCTGGATACAGCTGAGCTACACGACCCTGGAGACAGCTGAGCTACACGACCCTGGATACAGCTGAGCTACACGACCCTGGAGACAGCTGAGCTACACGACCCTGGATACAGCTGAGCTACACGACCCTGGATACAGCTGAGCTACACGGCCCTGGAGACAGCTGAGCTACACGACCCTGGATACAGCTGAGCTACACGGCCCTGGAGACAGCTGAGCTACACGACCCTGGATACAGCTGAGCTACACGACCCTGGATACAGCTGAGCTACACGGCCCTGGAGACAGCTGAGCTACACGGCCCTGGAGACAGCTGAGCTACACGACCCTGGATACAGCTGAGCTACACGACCCTGGATACAGCTGAGCTACACGGCCCTGGAGACAGCTGAGCTACACGGCCCTGGAGACAGCCGAGCTACACGGTCCTGGATACAGCTGAGCTACACGGCCCTGGAGGCAGCCGAGCTACACGACCCTGGAGACAGCTGAGTTACACGGCCCTGGATACAGCTGAGCTACACGACCCTGGAGACAGCTGAGCTACACGGCCCTGGAGACAGCTGAGCTACACGGCCCTGGAGACAGCTGAGCTACACGGCCCTGGAGACAGCCGAGCTACACGGCCCTGGAGACAGCTGAGCTACACGGCCCTGGAGACAGCCGAGCTACACGGCCCTGGATACAGCTGAGCTACACGACCCTGGAGACAGCTGAGGTAACGGCCCTGGAGACAGCTGAGCTACACGACCCTGGAGACAGCCGAGCTACACGACCCTGGAGACAGCCGAGCTACACGACCCTGGATACAGCTGAGCTACACGACCCTGGAGACAGCCGAGCTACACGACCCTGGATACAGCTGAGCTACACGACCCTGGATACAGCTGAGCTACACGGCCCTGGAGACAGCTGAGCTACACGGCCCTGGAGACAGCTGAGCTACACGGCCCTGGAGACAGCCGAGCTACACGGCCCTGGAGACAGCTGAGCTACACGGCCCTGGAGACAGCTGAGCTACACGGCCCTGGAGACAGCCGAGCTACACGGCCCTGGAGACAGCTGAGCTACGCGGCCCTGGAGACAGCTGAGGTAACGGCCCTGGAGACAGCTGAGCTACACGGCCCTGGAGACAGCTGAGCTACACGACCCTGGATACAGCTGAGCTACACGGCCCTGGAGACAGCTGAGCTACACGACCCTGGAGACAGCTGAGCTACACGGCCCTGGAGACAGCTGAGCTACACGGCCCTGGAGACAGCCGAGCTACACGGCCCTGGAGACAGCTGAGCTACACGGCCCTGGAGACAGCTGAGCTACACGGCCCTGGAGACAGCCGAGCTACACGGCCCTGGAGACAGCTGAGCTACGCGGCCCTGGAGACAGCTGAGGTAACGGCCCTGGAGACAGCTGAGCTACACGGCCCTGGAGACAGCTGAGCTACACGACCCTGGATACAGCTGAGCTACACGGCCCTGGAGACAGCTGAGCTACACGACCCTGGAGACAGCTGAGCTACACGGCCCTGGAGACAGCTGAGCTACACGGCCCTGGAGACAGCTGAGCTACACGGCCCTGGAGACAGCTGAGCTACACGGCCCTGGAGACAGCTGAGTTACACGGCCCTGGAGACAGCTGAGCTACACGGCCCTGGAGACAGCTGAGCTACACGGCCCTGGAGGCAGCCGAGCTACACGGCCCTGGAGACAGCTGAGCTACACGACCCTGGATACAGCTGAGTTACACGGCCCTGGAGACAGCTGAGCTACACGGCCCTGGAGACAGCTGAGCTACACGGCCCTGGAGACAGCTGAGCTACACGGCCCTGGAGACAGCTGAGCTACACGGCCCTGGAGACAGCTGAGCTACACGGTCCTGGAGACAGCCGAGCTACACGGCCCTGGAGACAGCTGAGTTACACGGCCCTGGAGACAGCTGAGCTACACGGCCCTGGAGACAGCTGAGCTACACGGCCCTGGAGACAGCTGAGCTACACGGTCCTGGAGACAGCCGAGCTACACGGCCCTGGAGACAGCTGAGCTACACGGTCCTGGAGACAGCTGAGCTACACGACCCTGGATACAGCTGAGCTACACGGCCCTGGAGACAGCTGAGCTACACGGCCCTGGAGACAGCTGAGCTACACGGCCCTGGAGACAGCTGAGCTACACGGCCCTGGAGACAGCTGAGCTACACGGTCCTGGAGACAGCCGAGCTACACGGCCCTGGAGACAGCTGAGTTACACGGCCCTGGAGACAGCTGAGCTACACGGCCCTGGAGACAGCTGAGCTACACGGCCCTGGAGACAGCTGAGCTACACGGTCCTGGAGACAGCCGAGCTACACGGCCCTGGAGACAGCTGAGCTACACGGCCCTGGAGACAGCCGAGCTACACGGCCCTGGAGACAGCTGAGGTAACGGCCCTGGAGACAGCTGAGCTACACGGCCCTGGAGACAGCTGAGCTACACGGCCCTGGAGACAGCCGAGCTACACGGCCCTGGAGACAGCTGAGCTACACGGCCCTGGAGGCAGCCGAGCTACACGGCCCTGGAGGCAGCCGAGCTACACGGCCCTGGAGACAGCTGAGGTAACGGCCCTGGAGACAGCTGAGCTACACGGCCCTGGAGACAGCCGAGCTACACGGCCCTGGAGACAGCTGAGCTACACGGCCCTGGAGGCAGCCGAGCTACACGGCCCTGGAGGCAGCCGAGCTACACGGCCCTGGAGACAGCTGAGGTAACGGCCCTGGAGACAGCTGAGCTACACGGCCCTGGAGACAGCTGAGCTACACGGCCCTAGAGACAGCCGAGCTACACGGCCCTGGAGACAGCCGAGCTACACGGCCCTGGATACAGCTGAGGTAACGGCCCTGGAGACAGCTGAGCTACACGGCCCTGGAGACAGCTGAGCAATGGCCCGCCCGAACAAAGACTGCAGATGTCGCACGTGAGCAACAGGTCCGCGCAGACGACGCATACAGCGGCCGCTGCAAAAACACACCGTCTGAGCGCAATAGATAGCGGTGTTCAGAGCGGCGTTCAGAGCGGTGCTCGGGGCGGCACAGCCTGCTCAGCTCGGACTTTTTGTAGCTTAGCTCACACTCACTGAGCCATATAGGGAGAACGCAGTGGACTGCCGCTCCGAGAGGAGGAGAAGGAGCATGGCCGCCGCCGAGTCTGCAGGGGAGAACGCAGTGGGCTGCCGCTCGGAGAGGAGGGGGAGGAGCAGGGCCGCCGCCGATTCTGCAGGTGGTATGACGGCCAGATGTGGAGCGTGCACACAGCACTCTTATAGCCGAGTAGCAGATCATGTTGGAACCAACTCTACTATGATTGGTGGGTGTTCCAGAAAAGACAGGTTTTCAACGGGGAAAAAAGCGCATCGGTTGCTGGGAACCATGGCTATTCCAGTTTGATAGGATGACTGATGTTATGGTTAGGGATGAACCGGACGAGATAAACTGCTGCTGAAAACCCTTTTTAAAACCAAAAGTAGATGGAACATGATTTTTTACCTCAGTTTTGTTTTCCGACACTGACTCATTTCCTTGCATCGACACAGTTTGAGTTTTCAGCTTGCTCGGTGTCCTAATACGATCTTTTTTGTTTATTTATTCCCACACTTCACCTCCCTGATCTCACATGATCTACCGCAAAACAGCCGGTCACTATCGCGGCGTCAAGTACAATCTCACATGATCTACCGCAAAACAGCCGGTCACTATCGCGGTGTCAAGTACAATCTCACATGATCTACCGCAAAACAGCCGGTCACAATCGCGGCGTCAAGTACGATCTCACATGATCTACCGCAAAACAGCCGGTCACAATCGCGGCGTCAAGTACGATCTCACATGATCTACCGCAAAACAGCCGGTCACTATCGCGGTGTCAAGTACGATCTCACATGATCTACCGCAAAACAGCCGGTCACAATCGCGGCGTCAAGTACGATCTCACATGATCTACCGCAAAACAGCCGGTCACAATCGCGGCGTCAAGTACAATCTCACATGATCTACTGCAAAACAGCCGGTCACTATCGCGGTGTCAAGTACGATCTCACATGATCTACCGCAAAACAGCCGGTCACTATCGCGGTGTCAAGTACAATCCCATATGATCTACCGCAAAACAGCCGGTCACAATCGCGGCGTCAAGTACAATCTCACATGATCTACCGCAAAACAGCCGGTCACTATCGCGGTGTCAAGTACAATCCCATATGATCTACCGCAAAACGGCCGGTCACAATCGCGGCGTCAAGTACAATCTCACATGATCTACCGCAAAACAGCCGGTCACTATCGCGGCGTCAAGTACGATCTCACATGATCTACCGCAAAACAGCCGGTCACAATCGCGGCGTCAAGTACAATCTCACATGATCTACCGCAAAACAGCCGGTCACTATCGCGGTGTCAAGTACAATCTCACATGATCTACCGCAAAACAGCCGGTCACTATCGCGGCGTCAAGTACAATCTCACATGATCTACCGCAAAACAGCCGGTCACAATCGCGGTGTCAAGTACGATCTCACATGATCTACCGCAAAACAGCCGGTCACAATCGCGGCGTCAAGTACGATCTCACACTATCTACCGCAAAACAGCCGGTCACTATCGCGGTGTCAAGTACGATCTCACATGATCTACCGCAAAACAGCCGGTCACTATCGCGGTGTCAAGTACGATCTCACATGATCTACCGCAAAACAGCCGGTCACTATCGCGGTGTCAAGTACGATCTCACATGATCTACCGCAAAACAGCCGGTCACAATCGCGGCGTCAAGTACGATCTCACACTATCTACCGCAAAACAGCCGGTCACTATCGCGGTGTCAAGTACGATCTCACATGATCTACCGCAAAACAGCCGGTCACTATCGCGGTGTCAAGTACAATCCCATATGATCTACCGCAAAACAGCCGGTCACAATCGCGGCGTCAAGTACAATCTCACATGATCTACCGCAAAACAGCCGGTCACTATCGCGGTGTCAAGTACAATCCCATATGATCTACCGCAAAACAGCCGGTCACAATCGCGGCGTCAAGTACAGTCTCACTTGATCTACCGCAAAACAGCCGGTCACTATCGCGGCGTCAAGTACGATCTCACATGATCTACCGCAAAACAGCCGGTCACAATCGCGGCGTCAAGTACAATCTCACATGATCTGCCGCAAAACAGCCGGTCACTATCGCGGTGTCAAGTACAATCTCACATGATCTACCGCAAAACAGCCGGTCACTATCGCGGCGTCAAGTACAATCTCACATGATCTACCGCAAAACAGCCGGTCACAATCGCGGTGTCAAGTACGATCTCACATGATCTACTGCAAAACAGCCGGTCACAATCGCGGCGTCAAGTACGATCTCACATGATCTACCGCAAAACAGCCGGTCACAATCGCGGCGTCAAGTACGATCTCACATGATCTACCGCAAAACAGCCGGTCACCATCGCGGTGTCAAGTACAATCTCACACTATCAACCGCAAAACAGCCGGTCACAATCGCGGCGTCAAGTACAATCTCACATGATCTACCGCAAAACAGCCGGTCACTATCGCGGCGTCAAGTACAATCTCACATGATCTACCGCAAAACAGCCGGTCACAATCGCGGTGTCAAGTACGATCTCACATGATCTACCGCAAAACAGCCGGCCACAATCGCGGCGTCAAGTACGATCTCACATGATCTACCGCAAAACAGCCGGTCACAACCGCGGCGTCAAGTACGATCTCACATGATCTACCGCAAAACAGCCGGTCACCATCGCGGTGTCAAGTACAATCTCACACTATCTACCGCAAAACAGCCGGTCACAATCGCGGCGTCAAGTACAATCTCACATGATCTACCGCAAAACAGCCGGTCACTATCGCGGCGTCAAGTACAATCTCACATGATCTACCGCAAAACAGCCGGTCACTATCGCGGTGTCAAGTACAATCTCACATGATCTACCGCAAAACAGCCGGTCACTATCGCGGTGTCAAGTACGATCTCACATGATCTACCGCAAAACAGCCGGTCACTATCGCGGCGTCAAGTACAATCTCACATGATCTACCGCAAAACAGCCGGTCACTATCGCGGTGTCAAGTACAATCTCACACTATCTACCGCAAAACAGCCGGTCACTATCGCGGCGTCAAGTACAATCTCACATGATCTACCGCAAAACAGCCGGTCACTATCGCGGCGTCAAGTACAATCTCACATGATCTACCGCAAAACAGCCGGTCACTATCGCGGTGTCAAGTACAATCCCACACTATCTACCGCAAAACAGCCGGTCACTATCGCGGCGTCAAGTACAATCTCACATGATCTACCGCAAAACAGCCGGTCACAATCGCGGCGTCAAGTACAATCTCACATGATCTACCGCAAAACAGCCGGTCACTATCGCGGTGTCAAGTACAATCCCATATGATCTACCGCGAAACGGCCGGTCACAATCGCGGCGTCAAGTACAATCTCACATGATCTACCGCAAAACAGCCGGTCACTATCGCGGCGTCAAGTACGATCTCACATGATCTACCGCAAAACAGCCGGTCACAATCGCGGCGTCAAGTACAATCTCACATGATCTACCGCAAAACAGCCGTTCACTATCGCGGTGTCAAGTACAATCTCACATGATCTACCGCAAAACAGCCGGTCACTATCGCGGCGTCAAGTACAATCTCACATGATCTACCGCAAAACAGCCGGTCACAATCGCGGTGTCAAGTACGATCTCACATGATCTACCGCAAAACAGCCGGTCACAATCGCGGCGTCAAGTACGATCTCACACTATCTACCGCAAAACAGCCGGTCACTATCGCGGTGTCAAGTACGATCTCACATGATCTACTGCAAAACAACCGGTCACTATCGCGGTGTCAAGTACGATCTCACATGATCTACCGCAAAACAGCCGGTCACTATCGCGGCGTCAAGTACAATCTCACATGATCTACCGCAAAACAGCCGGTCACCATCGCGGTGTCAAGTACAATCTCACACTATCTACCGCAAAACAGCCGGTCACAATCGCGGCGTCAAGTACAATCTCACATGATCTACCGCAAAACAGCCGGTCACTATCGCGGCGTCAAGTACAATCTCACATGATCTACCGCAAAACAGCCGGTCACTATCGCGGTGTCAAGTACAATCTCACATGATCTACCGAAAAACAGCCGGTCACTATCGCGGTGTCAAGTACGATCTCACATGATCTACCGCAAAACAGCCGGTCACTATCGCGGTGTCAAGTACAATCCCACACTATCTACCGCAAAACAGCCGGTCACTATCGCGGCGTCAAGTACAATCTCACATGATCTACCGCAAAACAGCTGGTCACAATCGCGGCGTCAAGTACAATCTCACACTATCTACCGCAAAACAGCCGGTCACTATCGCGGTGTCAAGTACAATCTCACATGATCTACCGCAAAACAGCCGGTCACTATCGCGGCGTCAAGTACAATCTCACATGATCTACCGCAAAACAGCCGGTCACTATCGCGGTGTCAAGTACGATCTCACATGATCTACCGCAAAACAGCCGGTCACTATCGCGGTGTCAAGTACGATCTCACATGATCTACCGCAAAACAGCCGGTCACAATCGCGGCGTCAAGTACGATCTCACACTATCTACCGCAAAACAGCCGGTCACTATCGCGGTGTCAAGTACGATCTCACATGATCTACCGCAAAACAGCCGGTCACTATCGCGGTGTCAAGTACAATCCCATATGATCTACCGCAAAACAGCCGGTCACAATCGCGGCGTCAAGTACAATCTCACATGATCTACCGCAAAACAGCCGGTCACTATCGCGGTGTCAAGTACAATCCCATATGATCTACCGCAAAACAGCCGGTCACAATCGCGGCGTCAAGTACAGTCTCACATGATCTACCGCAAAACAGCCGGTCACTATCGCGGCGTCAAGTACGATCTCACATGATCTACCGCAAAACAGCCGGTCACAATCGCGGCGTCAAGTACAATCTCACATGATCTGCCGCAAAACAGCCGGTCACTATCGCGGTGTCAAGTACAATCTCACATGATCTACCGCAAAACAGCCGGTCACTATCGCGGCGTCAAGTACAATCTCACATGATCTACCGCAAAATAGCCGGTCACAATCGCGGTGTCAAGTACGATCTCACATGATCTACCGCAAAACAGCCGGTCACAATCACGGCGTCAAGTACGATCTCACATGATCTACCGCAAAACAGCCGGTCACAATCGCGGCGTCAAGTACGATCTCACATGATCTACCGCAAAACAGCCGGTCACAACCGCGGCGTCAAGTACGATCTCACATGATCTACCGCAAAACAGCCGGTCACCATCGCGGTGTCAAGTACAATCTCACACTATCTACCGCAAAACAGCCGGTCACAATCGCGGCGTCAAGTACAATCTCACATGATCTACCGCAAAACAGCCGGTCACTATCGCGGCGTCAAGTACAATCTCACATGATCTACCGCAAAACAGCCGGTCACTATCGCGGTGTCAAGTACAATCTCACATGATCTACCGCAAAACAGCCGGTCACTATCGCGGTGTCAAGTACGATCTCACATGATCTACCGCAAAACAGCCGGTCACTATCGCGGCGTCAAGTACAATCTCACATGATCTACCGCAAAACAGCCGGTCACTATCGCGGTGTCAAGTACAATCTCACACTATCTACCGCAAAACAGCCGGTCACTATCGCGGCGTCAAGTACAATCTCACATGATCTACCGCAAAACAGCCGGTCACTATCGCGGCGTCAAGTACAATCTCACATGATCTACCGCAAAACAGCCGGTCACTATCGCGGTGTCAAGTACAATCCCACACTATCTACCGCAAAACAGCCGGTCACTATCGCGGCGTCAAGTACAATCTCACATGATCTACCGCAAAACAGCCGGTCACAATCGCGGCGTCAAGTACAATCTCACATGATCTACCGCAAAACAGCCGGTCACTATCGCGGCGTCAAGTACAATCCCATATGATCTACCGCGAAACGGCCGGTCACAATCGCGGCGTCAAGTACAATCTCACATGATCTACCGCAAAACAGCCGGTCACTATCGCGGCGTCAAGTACGATCTCACATGATCTACCGCAAAACAGCCGGTCACTATCGCGGCGTCAAGTACGATCTCACATGATCTACCGCAAAACAGCCGGTCACAATCGCGGCGTCAAGTACAATCTCACATGATCTACCGCAAAACAGCCGGTCACTATCGCGGTGTCAAGTACAATCTCACATGATCTACCGCAAAACAGCCGGTCACTATCGCGGCGTCAAGTACAATCTCACATGATCTACCGCAAAACAGCCGGTCACTATCGCGGCGTCAAGTACAATCTCACATGATCTACCGCAAAACAGCCGGTCACTATCGCGGTGTCAAGTACAATCCCACACTATCTACCGCAAAACAGCCGGTCACAATCGCGGCGTCAAGTACAATCTCACATGATCTACTGCAAAACAACCGGTCACTATCGCGGTGTCAAGTACGATCTCACATGATCTACCGCAAAACAGCCGGTCACTATCGCGGCGTCAAGTACAATCTCACATGATCTACCGCAAAACAGCCGGTCACCATCGCGGTGTCAAGTACAATCTCACACTATCTACCGCAAAACAGCCGGTCACAATCGCGGCGTCAAGTACAATCTCACATGATCTACCGCAAAACAGCCGGTCACCATCGCGGTGTCAAGTACAATCTCACACTATCTACCGCAAAACAGCCGGTCACAATCGCGGCGTCAAGTACGATCTCACATGATCTACCGCAAAACAGCCGGTCACTATCGCGGTGTCAAGTACAATCCCACACTATCTACCGCAAAACAGCCGGTCACAATCGCGGCGTCAAGTACAATCTCACATGATCTACTGCAAAACAACCGGTCACTATCGCGGTGTCAAGTACGATCTCACATGATCTACCGCAAAACAGCCGGTCACTATCGCGGCGTCAAGTACAATCTCACATGATCTACCGCAAAACAGCCGGTCACCATCGCGGTGTCAAGTACAATCTCACACTATCTACCGCAAAACAGCCGGTCACAATCGCGGCGTCAAGTACAATCTCACATGATCTACCGCAAAACAGCCGGTCACTATCGCGGCGTCAAGTACAATCTCACATGATCTACCGCAAAACAGCCGGTCACTATCGCGGTGTCAAGTACAATCTCACATGATCTACCGCAAAACAGCCGGTCACTATCGCGGTGTCAAGTACGATCTCACATGATCTACCGCAAAACAGCCGGTCACTATCGCGGTGTCAAGTACAATCCCACACTATCTACCGCAAAACAGCCGGTCACTATCGCGGCGTCAAGTACAATCTCACATGATCTACCGCAAAACAGCCGGTCACAATCGCGGCGTCAAGTACAATCTCACACTATCTACCGCAAAACAGCCGGTCACTATCGCGGTGTCAAGTACAATCTCACATGATCTACCGCAAAACAGCCGGTCACTATCGCGGCGTCAAGTACAATCTCACATGATCTACCGCAAAACAGCCGGTCACTATCGCGGTGTCAATTGCCCACCATCGGCGTCCTATCTGGCGTTATCAGTGTGCCCGTGAAAAGACGCCACCATTTACCCGACAATGGGTCTGTGAGGTCAAGGACCAAGAGATAAGGTTCCACTTTGGAAATTTGTTAGATAATAACAAATACTAGAAAGATTAGGCTGGTTTCTTTGGCCAGCTGTTTCTTTCCATATGCTACAAAAGTCCAGTTCATGAGTTTGTTTTTGGTTTATTACCCGAATTATTCGTTCTTTGCTCGAATAGACTCATTAATTGTATTGCCGAAATAGACAAAATTGTAAACGGCAAGATAATCCACTATCATATGTGTTTGATATTGGTGTAAATTAAATTAGCAATATATTTAGCAAAACAAGAAAGAAGACAAGCGGTGTCTTTTGTAGACCAGCAGAGAGGTAGAGAGGAGAGGCATTTGTTTAAACCAGCAGAGACCCTTATAGCAGATGACAGGCCGTTAATAAGCCATTAAGAGCCCTTTTCAGACCATCAGGTCACTTAGAAGACCATCAGGATCCTTTTCTTCATGTCAGTGGGGTCCTTAACAGATCAAACAGGGTCTATATACCGAGCAACAGGGACCATCCCGTGTTAAGGGAGGCCCTGAAAGATCAATAGGGACCATCCTGAGTTAAGGGAGGCCCTGCAAGATCAACAGGGATCATCCCGAGTTAAGGGAGGCCCTGAAAGATCAACATGAACCATCCCGTGTTAAGGGAGGCCCTGAAAGATCAACAGGGACCATCCCGAGTTAAGGGAGGCCCTGAAAGATCAACAGGGACCATCTCGAGTTAAGGGAGGCCCTGAAAGATCAACAGGGACCATCCCGTGTTAAGAGAGGCCCTGAAAGATCAACAGGGACCATCCCGAGTTAAGGGAGGCCCTGAAAGATCAACAGGGACCATTTACAGGCCAGCTGGACGAACCATCTGGCCCCGTTCGTCCATCTGGCCCCGTACTGGCCAGATGGACGAACAATTACATGTTTTCCGATCAGCACGTGCACGTGCATGTGCCGTTGTTGAATGGTGTGTCGACTGTTGGTTCTCCAGCAGAACGGTCTGTGCAATGATTTCGGTTCAGAAGGGACCCCAGCTCCGTCAGAAAACGACTGCTGCCCCAGCCGCCTTCTACGTGGCTACGTCCTTATAGCCGTTTTGAGCACGATACTGGATTTTCTATAGATCTTCCTGTCACATTTGATAAAAAGAAATTGCTACATGTGTAAAACATTGTGTACCTGTATTTTTGCGAAACAAATCGACGTGTGCCGACGTTTTTGATGTCGGCGTTTTTTTAAATCAACGTTTTTGTGTGTTTGTGTTTGTGTTTATAATGAAACGAAAGCTTCAATCATACTCAACTTACAGACAGTTACCCCCTTGTGAGATAACGGTTTACAGTTGTTTACAGTTGTTTACAGTTGCCTATGCAAAAGGAATTGGACATTTTATGTTTGGCTGCTATATAATGTAGCAAAACTCGTTGCTGACTTATTTCTCCAAATCCCTACATTTCATCGGACGCCGACTGCAGACGGGGAAGGGGTGCTCTGCATGTGTGCGGGGGGGGGGCTTGCATCTGTCTGTAATGAGGAGGGGTGAACTGTATCTGCGCTGGGAGGGAGGTGTCCTGTATCCCTGGGAGGGGAGGTGCCCTGTATCCCTGGGAGGGGAGGTGCCCTGTATCCCTGGGAGGGGAGGTGCCCTGTATCCCTGGGAGGGGAGGTGTCCTGTATCCCTGGGAGGGGAGGTGCCCTGTATCCCTGGGAGGGGAGGTGCCCTGTATCCCTGGGAGGGAGGTGCCCTGTATCCCTGGGAGGGGAGGTGCCCTGTATCCCTGGTAGGGGAGGTGCCCTGTATCCCTGGGAGGGAGGTGCCCTGTATCCATGGGAGGGGAGGTGCCCTGTATCCCTGGGAGGGGAGGTGTCCTGTATCCCTGGGAGGGGAGGTGCCCTGTATCCCTGGGAGGGGAGGTGCCCTGTATCCCTGGGAGGGAGGTGCCCTGTATCCCTGGGAGGGGAGGTGCCCTGTATCCCTGGGAGGGGAGGTGCCCTGTATCCCTGGTAGGGGAGGTGCCCTGTATCCCTGGGAGGGAGGTGTCCTGTATCCCTGGGAGGGGAGGTGCCCTGTATCCCTGGGATGGAGGTGCCCTGTATCCCTGGGAGGGGAGGTGCCCTGTATCCCTGGGATGGAGGTGCCCTGTATCCCTGGGAGGGGAGGTGCCCTGTATCCGTAATCTGTACTGAGGAGCAGGGGCGTATCCACGAGCTCAAAGTTACTGGGTACACTGGCTGACAACAAACGCTTAGTCCTGTCCTGACCCCCCCCCCCCCCCCCCCAACACAAAACTACACGAATTTACGCCAATTGATTTTTTTTTGTGCTGATATTTTTAATGTTTTCTATTGAACTTACCTTAAAGGAAATAGTTTACCTTCAACATGGGTTTTGAACTGAAATAGCAGTTTTGTAGCCCGTGTTGAGAAATCCTTATCTGGAACTTTTAATGGCTGAAAAGACTCTCCAGCCGAAGATATTTGAGTTTTTGGCGGAGGAATACGGCGCATATAAGATGTACCGTACCGTCTGAAAGTGCCAGCACAGCCAGGGAGCATGCGCAGACCAATAACGCACACCATAACATTAATAATTTACAACCTTCTGTCCTGAATTGGCGCGATGTAGGACCATTTTTGAAAATAAAAAAAGAAACTGTATTCAAAAATATAATAAAATCGTGTTCTGAAAAATTTCCCGAAGGTGAACTATTTCCTTTAAGTTTAACTCTATTGTATATAGGTGCATCATTGGGAACTGTCGTGTCTCCATAATGCCGCCTACTCTGTCGTGTCTCCATAATGCCGATGACACAGCCTACATCACTGTCTGAACTGTCGTGTCTCCATAATGCCGCCTACTCTGTCGTGTCTCCATAATGCCGCCTACTCTGTCGTGTCTCCATAATGCCGCCTACTCTGTCGTGTCTCCATAATGCCGCCTACTCTGTCGTGTCTCCATAATGCCGATGACACAGCCTACATCACTGTCTGAACTGTCGTGTCTCCATAATGCCGCCTACTCTGTCGTGTCTCCATAATGCCGCCTACTCTGTCGTGTCTCCATAATGCCGCCTACTCTGTCGTGTCTCCATAATGCCGCCTACTCTGTCGTGTCTCCATAATGCCGCCTACTCTGTCGTGTCTCCATAATGCCGCCTACTCTGTCGTGTCTCCATAATGCCGCCTACTCTGTCGTGTCTCCATAATGCCGATGACACAGCCTACATCACTGTCTGAACTGTCGTGTCTCCATAATGCCGCCTACTCTGTCGTGTCTCCATAATGCCGCCTACTCTGTCGTGTCTCCATAATGCCGCCTACTCTGTCGTGTCTCCATAATGCCGCCTACTCTGTCGTGTCTCCATAATGCCGATGACACAGCCTACATCACTGTCTGAACTGTCGTGTCTCCATAATGCCGATGACACAGCCTACATCACTGTCTGAACTGTCGTGTCTCCATAATGCCGCCTACTCTGTCGTGTCTCCATAATGCCGATGACACAGCCTACATCACTGTCTGAACTGTCGTGTCTCCATAATGCCGCCTACTCTGTCGTGTCTCCATAATGCCGATGACACAGCCTACATCACTGTCTGAACTGTCGTGTCTCCATAATGCCGCCTACTCTGTCGTGTCTCCATAATGCCGCCTACTCTGTCGTGTCTCCATAATGCCGCCTACTCTGTCGTGTCTCCATAATGCCGCCTACTCTGTCGTGTCTCCATAATGCCGATGACACAGCCTACATCACTGTCTGAACTGTCGTGTCTCCATAATGCCGCCTACTCTGTCGTGTCTCCATAATGCCGATGACACAGCCTACATCACTGTCTGAACTGTCGTGTCTCCATAATGCCGCCTACTCTGTCGTGTCTCCATAATGCCGATGACACAGCCTACATCACTGTCTGAACTGTCGTGTCTCCATAATGCCGCCTACTCTGTCGTGTCTCCATAATGCCGATGACACAGCCTACATCACTGTCTGAACTGTCGTGTCTCCATAATGCCGCCTACTCTGTCGTGTCTCCATAATGCCGATGACACAGCCTACATCACTGTCTGAACTGTCGTGTCTCCATAATGCCGCCTACTCTGTCGTGTCTCCATAATGCCGATGGTACAGCCTACATCACTGTCTGAACTGTCGTGTCTCCATAATGTCGATGACACAGCCTACATCACTGTCTGAACTGTCGTGTCTCCATAATGCCGATGACACAGCCTACATCACTGTCTGAACTGTCGTGTCTCCATAATGCCGATGACACAGCCTACATCACTGTCTGAACTGTCGTGTCTCCATAATGCCGATGACACAGCCTACATCACTGTCTGAACTGTCGTGTCTTCATAATGTCGATGACACAGCCTGCATCACTGTCTGAACTGTCGTGTCTCCATAATGCCGATGACACAGCCTACATCACTGTCTGAACTGTCGTGTCTCCATAATGCCGCCTACTCTGTCGTGTCTCCATAATGCCGATGACACAGCCTACATCACTGTCTGAACTGTCGTGTCTCCATAATGCCGATGACACAGCCTACATCACTGTCTGAACTGTCGTGTCTCCATGATGCCGATGACACAGCCTACATCACTGTCTGAACTGTCGTGTCTCCATAATGCCGATGACACAGCCTACATCACTGTCTGAACTGTCGTGTCTCCATAATGCCGATGGTACAACCTACATCAAAGCCTTATGTTGTAGTTGCGCTAATACCGGGGCGCAACTACAACAGAGACAACTACAACTACAACAACTACAACAACTACAACAACTACAACATTTACAACTACTACAACGTGAGGGCTACATCTGAGTGAATTCTGAGTATTTCCTGAGTTTTCATTGAATTCCACCTCAGTTATGTCCTAGGACCTAGTACCACCTGAGTTTTGCCTGAGTTGTGTGAGTAAAGTGTTAGTTCGGCATGAGTATCACCTGAGTTTTAGGTTAGGACAAAATGGCAACTCACGTATTACTCACTTCTTGGTGAGTTTTGTCTGAGTTATGCATGAGTTCCGTTCTGAGTAGAATCTGAGTAAGCTTTGCAAATATGAGTTTTACCATAGGACAAAATGGCAACTCAGGAACTACTCAGAAAAGTGAGTAAACATCTATTTCAGTGCACTGAAAGACATTTTCGCGATTTACTTCTAGGAATGTTCATGGCCCAATGCCCAAGGGCGCCTGTACTGTTCGGGGCCGCAAATTGCATCTTGAAGAAGAAGAAAAACGTATGTGAGCGCCTTCAGCGCCGTGCAAAAAATGCCCTTATAAGGACATTCCGTACCGCGCGTAGAGGCCCGCATGGGCGCCTATTGCTCGGTAAGGGCGCCAAGGGGAGGGGTAATGGAATGCCAGGGGCGCTCGTGTAATGACTCAATGACCCAGAGGGACACCTTCGGCCCGGGGAGGCGCCTTCGGCGCAAGGGGGGGGGGGGGGGATGGCACGGCCCCATGCCCCCCCCCCTGAATGCGCCACTGCTTGCTACATTATGTGGTAGGCTATCAATAACTTCTTTATCTGTTTTCGTAGCGGGAAAGTAAGGAAGACTACTGTCGCCTCAAATATCCACCATAACTGCTTATTTTGAAAGATGTTCTTTACATGCTGCACCTCTAATATACAGATTAGCAGACATTGCGTGACATTCTATATAAAAAAGTGGATTGAGTACTCTCTGGCACAATAACACACGTATAGCAAAATAGTCGAGCCGCAAGCCTTTGTCGGCCCGCATGTTGTCAGCCAGTGTACCCAGTAACTTTGAGCTCGTGGATACGCCCCTGCTCCTCAGTACAGATTACGGATACAGGGCACCTCCCCTCCCAGGGATACAGGGCACCTCCCCTCCCAGGGATACAGGACACCTCCCTCCCAGGGATACAGGGTACCTCCATCCCAGGGATACAGGGCACCTCCCCTCCCAGGGATACAGGGCACCTCCCCTCCCAGGGATACAGGGCACCTCCCCTCCCAGGGATACAGGACACCTCCCTCCCAGGGATACAGGATACCTCCCCTCCCAGGGATACAGGGCACCTCCCCTACCAGGGATACAGGGCACCTCCCCTCCCAGGGATACAGGGCACCTCCCCTCCCAGGGATACAGGGCACCTCCCCTCCCAGGGATACAGGGCACCTCCCCTCCCAGGGATACAGGACACCTCCCTCCCAGGGATACAGGGCACCTCCATCCCAGGGATACAGGGCACCTCCCCTCCCAGGGATACAGGGCACCTCCCCTCCCAAGGATACAGGACACTTCCCTCCCAGGGATACAGGACACTCCCCTCCCAGGGATACAGGGCACCTCCCCTCCCAGGGATACAGGGCACCTCCATCCCAGGGATACAGGGCACCTCCCCTCCCAGGGATACAGGACACCTCCCTCCCAGGGATACAGAGGGGAGGTGCCCTGTATCCCTGGTAGGGGAGGTGCCCTGTATCCCTGGGAGGGGAGGTGCCCTGTATCCCTGGGAGGGGAGGTGCCCTGTATCCCTGGGAGGGGAGGTGCTGGCTAACAAGAGTGAGGGCAACATTTACCCAAATGTGTCCTTCTTGCGTCGCTAATCATACAAACCTCTGAAATCATAACGTAGTTATCATACGACACGGTGTAGGCTCTGGGTCACCAGTTGACCTAACATTATCAAACTAGGTATTTTTGGCTTTGTCTGGCCACAAAGAACACGCCTGTTTGTTGTTTGAATGCTGTAGCACATTTAGGGGCGAAGCGCCAAACCTATGCTCGATAAATAGCCCCAGGGCATATTTTTTCAAGCGTAACCTCGCAACACATCAGGTTGTATATATCAAGCGTTTACAATTTCCCAGACACATTTTTTCCATATCTTTTGCAAATACTTCATGCAACCTGATGCCAAATTGTCAAAAAAATCCGAGGGGGTAAACGTTGCCAAAACTCAAAATGTTTCATTTGACCTGACTAGGTGAACGGTCACTTTAAGGTCACGGGAAAAATTTACTGATTTTGAAAGCTAGAACATTTCTCTGTCGATTGTCGCCAACTGCATCTCCCTGCGATAATTTATCGCTGAGTTATGGACATTGACATCAATTGAAGCCTTCAAAAATCAGTAACTTTTCATGACTAGTAACTTTGACCTCAGAGGTCATCTAGGGCTAAAATGGTGGTGTGTTGGGGGGAAGGGGGAGGGTGGGGGGGGGGGAGTGAACCCACCTCAACTGAATAGGATCCTACATCTCTGGCCTATAACTCGCACAGAATAGTTCAAATGTGCATCTCGCCAACAATTACCACCTGTTTAAACTTGCCCCCCCCCCGTGGCCATTTTTTGCCTCAGCTGGGGGGAAGGGGGGGGGGGGGGCAGGAGCCGTGACTGCAAGGTTTTTCCCCCGTAGTTAACATGTTAGACGAGTCCCTGATCTTAATCATTAACAGTCTTTCAATTTTTCAATCCAGCAAATTTTATATCAATGCAAAGTGAACGCAACTATACGCTTGGTTGTTACTAAATTTGAAAGTTTCCTTGATATTTTTCTATTTGAAGACGCAACTTTTGTTTTTACTTTTGTATCCCTATTGACTTCTCAGCACATTTGAAACTAAATAAATGCAAGTTGGAGTCTTCATTTTTTTACTGGGTACAGTACCCAGTAAAATTTGGGGTTTTGAATTTGACTGGGTACAGTGTACCCAGTGTACCCAGTGGTGGTTCCGCCCATGCTTAGGATGCCTCCGTTATCTGTACTGGAACATGGCGTGCCGTGTATCTGTGCTGATCGTTCACAGCTCGTCTGTTCACAGCTCGCCTGTTCACAGCTCACCTGTTCACATCTCGCCTGTTCACAGCTCGCCGTGTATCTGTGCTGATCGTTCACAGCTCGCCTGTTCACAGCTCGCCTGTTCACAGCTCGCCGTTTATCTGTGCTGATCGTTCACAGCTCGCCTGTTCACAGCTCGCCTGTTCACAGCTCGCCTGTTCACAGCTCGCCGTGTATCTGTGCTGATCGTTCACAGCTCGCCTGTTCACAGCTCGCCTGTTCACAGCTCGCCGTGTATCTGTGCTGATCGTTCACAGCTCGCCTGTTCACAGCTCGCCGTGTGTCTGTGCTGATCGTTCACAGCTCGCCTGTTCACAGCTCGCCTGTTCACAGCTCGCCGTGTATCTGTGCTGATCGTTCACAGCTCGCCTGTTCACAGCTCACCTGTTCACAGCTCGCCTGTGCACAGCTCGCCTGTTCACAGCTCGTCTGTTCACAGCTCGCCGTGTATATGTGCTGATCGTTCACAGCTCGCCTGTTCACAGCTCGCCTGTTCACAGCTCGCCGTGTATCTGTGCTGATCGTTCACAGCTCGCCTGTTCACAGCTCGCCTGTTCACATCTCGCCTGTCCACAGCTCGCCTGTTCACAGCTCGCCGTGTATATGTGCTGATCGTTCACAGCTCGCCTGTTCACAGCTCGCCTGTTCACATCTCGCCTGTTCACAGCTCGCCGTGTATATGTGCTGATCGTTCACAGCTCGCCTGTTCACAGCTCGCCTGTTCACAGCTCGCCGTGTGTCTGTGCTGATCGTTCACAGCTCGCCTGTTCACAGCTCGCCTGTTCACAGCTCGCCTGTTCACAGCTCGCCTGTTCACAGCTCGCCTGTTCACAGCTCGCCGTATATATGTGCTGATCGTTCACAGCTCGCCTGTTCACAGCTCGCCTGTTCACAGCTCGCCGTATATATGTGCTGATCGTTCACAGCTCGCCTGTTCACAGCTCGCCTGTTCACAGCTCGCCGTGTATATGTGCTGATCGTTCACAGCTCGCCTGTTCACAGCTCGCCTGTTCACAGCTCGCCTGTTTACAGCTCGCCTGTTCACAGCTCGCCTGTTCACAGCTCGCCGTGTATATGTGCTGATCGTCCACAGCTCGCCTGTTCACAGCTCGCCTGTTCACAGCTCGCCTGTTCACAGCTCGCCGTGTGTTTGTGCTGATCGTTCACAGCTCGCCTGTTCACAGCTCGCCTGTTCACAGCTCGCCGTGTATATGTGCTGATCGTTCACAGCTCGCCTGTTCACAGCTCGCCTGTTCACAGCTCGCCTGTTTGCACGCGGCGTGATGGCGGCAGTGTCGCTACAAAGCGGCCTATCAGTCGACTATCAGCACGCCGCCAGTTAAACTGCCGAAACCGTCGCGCCGCATACCTAACCAGCTGCGCCATTGTGTCACCGCGCTCACCGCCGATATCTGATAATCGCCGCCGATATCTGATAATCTCCGCTAATACCTGATAATCGCCTGATAATCACCGCCGATATCTGATAATCGCCTGATAATCACCGCCAATATCTGATAATCGCCTGATAATCGCCGCCGATATCTGATAATCGCCTGATAATCACCGCCGATATCTGAAAATCTCCTGATAATCACCGCCGATATCTGATAATCGCCGCCAATTTCTGATAACCGCCTGATACGCGGATTGATCTGACGTCGTACACGAACGGCGTCATTGCATTGGTTGCACAACAGTGACGAAGCACCAAGGTGATGCCGTACCACTGATTAGTTAGCCACTCAAGTCCGTGTCTGCTAAACAGTTCGAAACTCAGTTGTCTGAAGACTAGGTTACAAAGGTTCCAAAGCGAAGTAGGGAAGACGTACCCTTTACACTTCTTTACCCTTTACAGTTTACAAACCTGGCTGTTTCAATGTTCGCCCGCTATCACACTATTTACCGGTCTCCTGAGTTTCGATTTTCAGGGCATCAGCCTTTGAATATCGAACTTTTATACTTCGGCTTACTGAACCTAGAGCTCCCATTTTTACCTGCTCACCGTTGGCAACAGCAGGGGCGACACGGCACACTGGAGAACACCGACGGCGTGACTGGCCGGCGGAGCAGCATAATGGACTGTGTTTACGAGCCGAGTCGTGGTCCGTGGCTCAGGTGCTGCTTCGCTCAGGTGCTGACCGCATGATGCAAACAGACACAAATCAATATAGAACAATGAAGGCCAATTAGTTTTAGAACATGAGCATGGCTTTATAATACGACTTTGGCGATTCTATCACGTGATCGGAGTAAAACTAGGACAGGGTCAGCATCGGTAAACATTTTCAAGGAAAACACTTAATGGTGGGAAGCCTCCCGACGTATTAATTTCCCAAGCTGAGACACACATATGCTTTCAATTCACCCTTGTATCGCTGTATGGTGAATACAAAGTTTAAACCGCATCAAGCCGCAAACTACATAGGTAGGCAGGGCTGCGGAATCGACAGAATTTTCGCAACTCCGACTCCGACTCCGACTCCGGCCTGAAAAAATCGACTCCGACTCCGACTCCGACTCCGACTCCAACTCCAACTCCAACTCCAACTCCAACTCCAACTCCAACTCCAACTCCAACTCCGACTTCGACCTATATCCGTTCTCCAACCGCATGCTAGAAAGCAATATCTGCAATGCCATCTATTTTCCCCGTTTGTCTTCATTCTTAACCCGCCATTGACAGGGGGGGGGGGGCGTTTAACGCCCCCCTGATGAATTTTCGCAATAGCTGAAAAACTGATAGCGTTATCAACGTGAAACTTCGGGTACCTTCTTATAAATTATTTTTACGTCTTGTGTGCGAAATTGAAGAAATTTCGTCGATTTTTTGTATTGAGTTATAGCGAATTTAGTGACGTCACTACACACGAGTTTTACACCAAAATCAGCTAAACTTTGCCAGGCCGTACAAATGCCATATTTGAAGAAAAATGCAATCGAAAAACTCTAAAAGATAGAAAATTGCAAGAGCTACATAATGGTTATCTCGGATTTTTGAACATTTTAGTTTTTGACCCCCAAAAACAAAACAAAAAACGCTTTTTGTTTTGTGGGAAAATTATCACAAAACCAAAATTTTCTAAAATATTCAAAAAACCGGAAGCTGTGTCAGAGAACCATACCTAGGCAACTACCATACCAAATTTCAAACTGATATCTCCATTTTTAACTTACTTATGACATCTAAAGTATGGGTAACTCATGACGTCATATTTTGAAATTTCGTTTTTTTTCATTTTATTGACTAGATACAGATAAATAAATGCTACCACTGTATTTATGAGACAAAACTGGTGAGACAAACAACATGTCTTTTTGTTTAGATTTAACAATTTAACATTTTGACCTTCGTTGACCTGAACTTGACCTGCAATTGACATTTACTTCACGTAAATGAAGTCAGGTGGCAAAATGACTATCACTATCGAATTATGCGCGGAAAATAACTCATAAAACATGTGTTCCATGATTTTCGTAGATATTTTTTAAAATAGTGACCTTTTGTGACCTGACCTTGACCTTGACATTGGCGAACAATCTCACTTTAGCTCATGCGGGATATGTATCATACCTTTGGCAGCACTGTGGGTGAAACTGGTCGCAATCGAAGGTTTTGGATGGAAAGTATGTCCCATAAACTCAAATACGCCGATTTTGACCTTTGTCCTGACCGTGACCTGACATGTGACCTCACTCTGACATTTTTTAGCACGCTTTAGATTCGTCTCATTGAGAGCTTTCGATTACCGCCTTGCGCGTCTAGCTGCGATCATTTGTTCGGAAGATAACCAGGGGTCGCTTAACGCCCTCCCCCTCCCGTCAATGGCGTTCTGCTGAGAACCCAGTCAATGCCGGGTTAACATTATGGAGAACAATGCTACGCCGCCCGAGCACGGGCGCGGCCGCCGGCCGCGCGTCCAGCCCAGTCGCGCTCGCCTGCAGGCGGCGGAACCCGCGAAACGGGCACCGAGCGGCGAGCGCAGCCAGTCGCCGCCGGCCCAGCTCGCAGCAGCTGGGCTTCAGCCCCAGCTCGTTCCAGCTCGTCTTCGCTGGAGCCGCTGCTGCCCCCGGATACTGCGCTGTCGCCCCCGGATAATATATATATATATATATATATATATATATATATATATATATATATATATATATATATATATATGTATACATAATATGTGTTTAGCTAGTCTGCCGAGTCTCGAAAAAGTCGATGCGAACGCAAAGACGCGGACATCGGCACCCGGAAGCTGCTTCAGCGGTGCCCAACTTGCTGGACCGAAGAGCTAATAGTGGGGACCAGGCCAGGACTATCTCCCCAAGCTATCTCCCCCAGGCTCATCCACATCCACAGGGACCATTTATGCGCGGAAAAGTCGTTCTGCCCCTAGCTACTTTCAACCCATTTGCACTGTTACCAACTTTGTTTGTTACAGTTCGGTACATATGTATACATTATTATTATCATATGTACTATTGAGCGCTGACTGCCACCGATCATCGTGATTTACTATCCGAGGCTAGTGTATATGAAAAACTACCTTCATGTCAATATTTGTCTTCATACCGAGATGTGTAATCTGGGAAAGGGGCTACCTGAGGCTTGGCTCCACTCACGGTCTGGTTCCAACATTAAAATTTATTTTCCACGACCTAAAATTAAAATTTTCACGTCGCTTCGCGGCGTCACATCGGTGGCCATCATCATAACAAAGCCATCGTCGTCGTATTTGGTTCCTCGTAACGCGGAATTGAATTTATAGCATTTTTAGCTTCTTATCCTATACATGGCCACCGCCTATATTTCTGGGTTTTATCAGGAAAACCCGTAAACAATCGCGCCGCTTGGCGGCACTAAATAAAAAGTACCTACTATAACATGAAAATCCACATAAAAAAATGCTGCAAAAGCGCGGAATTGAATTTATAGCATTTTTAGCTTCTTATCCTATACATGGCCACCGCCTATATTTCTGGGTTTTATCAGGAAAACCCGTAAACAATCGCGCCGCTTGGTGGCACTAAATAAAAAGTACCTACTATAACATGAAAATCCACATAAAAAATGCTCCAAAAGCTTAACTATACAAAGCATACACGCAATAAAAATGGGGTTCATTTTTTTCGTCATTTCAGCCGACCCCCCACCCCCCCCCCCACCCCACACACACACACACTTTAAAATGTTCGGCGACGCCCCTGGAAGTGCGTATAAACATGATGCTGGAACGCTGAGTTCATTGCACCTCAGCACCTGTGACTGGCGCACCTGTGACTGGTGCACCTGTGACTGGCGCACCTGTGACTGGCGCACCTGTGACTGGCGCACCTGTGACAGGCGCACCTGTGACTGGCGCACCTGTGACTGGCGCACCTATGTGGTAAGCCTTTGTATGTTGCTGCTGTAGATCTCTACAGCGCACAATGCTGCATACATGCACAATGCACACAATGCTGCATACATGCACAATGCACACAATGCTGTGTAGTTGGCACTGCGTTTTTCCACTCAGTAACCTACTCCTGTGTTTGTTCAAATGTCTGAACATAACCAAAAGGAAGCTTCGTCTGCATCAGTTGTCCCCGACAATGTAAGACGTCTCCGATTCACATTGTTTGTCAGCCCAATACGCACATCAGCCAATGGTGAGTTTTGGGGCACGTGTCTGCCTGTTCTGGGACAGAGGATGATGTCTGATGTGGGTGGCCGCGTGTGAGGTCTGGGCCCGGCTGGCTCACTGTTCCAGCGTCACGCACTCTGTCCTGGCACGGTGTGACGACTGCCCGCCTCCCGGGGGGTCCGCCATCACCGACATGTTGTCATATTTATGTTTTAGTCCTCTGTTATTTATGATCGGTCATTCGAGCCGCTCTGCCCCGCTTCGCATGGTGGATGGCCACGCAGTAAGAGGCCGGACCGGACCAGTAAGAGACCGGACAGCGAGTCCGTGACACGAGTGCCTCCCTGCCTGCCACCACGGAGAGCAGACCCAGCAGACAGTGTGCAGTGTCTCCCTGCCTGCCCTCCACGGAGAGCAGACCCAGCAGACAGTGTGCAGTGTGTGCTGCGGGAGAGAAACGGCTGCTGCTGGAGGGCAACTGGAAAACAACGACTAATTAAGGTAGGTGAACAAAAGAGACCGCTTCAGAAACGCAAACCCGGTAACTTCCTTGAAACCCTAAGAACCGTTTTCCTCACAGCATTTCGGCAAAATGTATATTAAAAGGTAGACCTACCTGTATTTATTTGTATGTATTGATAAATCACCAACAGGCACAAAACCCGGTTACAGGCGAAGTCAGGAGATAAAACTATAGGAGTAGTATATTGATGTATCATCCACTGTTTCACTGTTTCTCCCCAACTTCTGAAGTTAATTTCTTTCAACTTCTTTCTTTCAACTTCTGACGTCCTTCCGACTTGTCACGTCGGAAGGACGTCAAGGATGCACATTCAAATTAGGTTACTTGGACAAGGTTAACCTCAGGGCATTACAGCAAAACTATCTGTGGCCAATTATGTGTAAAGGATCTGTCAGTCTCGGTGCCACTTATGTTAATCAGTGCCAAGTAGTCTATCAGTGTGTTGAAACGTCCCGCTACACCCTCCCTATGCCATCTACAAAGAGAAGCTTCCAGGCGAACGAAAGTTTGTCGTTACCATTTTTACAAACTTGTCATATTGGTGAACTCGTAACGTTCCGCTAGCGACGTCAGTTGCACGCTTCCTGATATCATATATAATAGCATCGTGTCACGAATACATTTCTTCAGCTGGCCATCATCAAGTGGTGGGAATAAACCCCGCTGCTAGCCTCGTTGCATGCTTACTTTCTGCAGGGAAGTGAAGTAGTGCTGGTTTATAGCTCAGTGTACATATAGTGGGGTCTTGCCGCCGATTGAGAGGCTGTGTCAAGTGGCTGGTTTATAGCTCAGTGTACATATAGTGGGGTCTTGCCGCCGATTGAGAGGCTGTGTCAAGCGGCTGGTTTACATATAGCTCAGTGTACACATAGTGGGGTCTTGCCGCCGATTGAGAGGCTGTGTCAAGCGGCTGGTTTATAGCTCAGTGTACATATATTGGGGTCTTGCCGCCGATTGAGAGGCTGTGTCAAGCGGCTGGTTTATAGCTCAGTGTACATATAGTGGGGTCTTGCCGCCGATTGAGAGGCTGTGTCAAGCGGCTGGTTTATAGCTCAGTGTACACATAGTGGGGTCTTGCCGCCGATTGAGAGGCTGTGTCAAGCGGCTGGTTTATAGCTCAGTGTACATATAGTGGGGTCTTGCCGCCGATTGAGAGGCTGTGTCAAGCGGCTGGTGGTACCCCATCTCACCCTCAGAGCAGGGCCGGACAGCGCTCCCCTGCCCCCCTCAGAGCAGGGCTGGCCAGCGCTCCCCTGTCCCCCTCAGAGCAGGGCTGGCCAGCGCTCCCCTGTCCCCCTCAGAGCAGGGCCGGCCAGCGCTCCCCTGCCCCCCTCAGAGCAGAGCTGGCCAGCGCTCACCTGCCCCCCTCAGAGCAGGGCCGGCCAGCGCTCCCCTGTCCCCCTCAGAGCAGAGCTGGCCAGCGCTCACCTGCCCCCCTCAGAGCAGGGCCGGCCAGCGCTCCCCTGTCCCCCTCAGAGCAGGGCTGACCAGCGCTCCCCTGCCCCCCTCAGAGCAGAGCTGGCCAGCGCTCACCTGCCCCCCTCAGAGCAGGGCCGGCCAGCGCTCCCCTGCCCCCCTCAGAGCAGAGCTGGCCAGCGCTCCCCTGCCCCCCTCAGAGCAGAGCTGGCCAGCGCTCCCCTGTCCCCCTCAGAGCAGGGCTGACCAGCGCTCCCCTGTCCCCCTCAGAGCAGAGCTGGCCAGCGCTCACCTGCCCCCCTCAGAGCAGGGCCGGCCAGCGCTCCCCTGCCCCCCTCAGAGCAGAGCTGGCCAGCGCTCACCTGCCCCCCTCAGAGCAGGGCCGGCCAGCGCTCCCCTGTCCCCCTCAGAGCAGGGCCGGCCAGCGCTCCCCTGTCCCCCTCAGAGCAGGGCTGACCAGCGCTCCCCTGTCCCCCTCAGAGCAGGGCCGGCCAGCGCTCCCCTGTCCCCCTCAGAGCAGGGCTGACCAGCGCTCCCCTGTCCCCCTCAGAGCAGGGCCGGCCAGCGCTCCCCTGTCCCCCTCAGAGCAGGGCTGACCAGCGCTCCCCTGTCCCCCTCAGAGCAGGGCTGACCAGCGCTCCCCTGTCCCCCTCAGAGCAGGGCCGGCCAGCGCTCCCCTGTCCCCCTCAGAGCAGGGCCGGCCAGCGCTCACCTGCCCCCCTCAGAGCAGGGCTGGCCAGCGCTCACCTGCCCCCCTCAGCAGGGCCGGCCAGCGCTCCCCTGCCCCCCTCAGAGCAGGGCTGGCCAGCGCTCCCCTGCCCCCCTCAGAGCAGGGCCGGCCAGCGCTCCCCTGTCCCCCTCAGAGCAGGGCCGGCCAGCGCTCCCCTGCCCCCCTCACAGCAGGGCTGGCCAGCGCTCTCCTGCCCCCCTCAGAGCAGGGCCGGCCAGCGCTCCCCTGCCCCCCTCAGAGCAGGGCTGACCAGCGCTCCCCTGCCCCCCTCAGAGCAGGGCCGGCCAGCGCTCCCCTGCCCCCCTCAGAGCAGGGCTGACCAGCGCTCCCCTGCCCCCCTCAGAGCAGGGCCGGCCAGCGCTCCCCTGCCCCCCTCAGAGCAGGGCTGACCAGCGCTCCCCTGCCCCCCTCAGAGCAGGGCCGGCCAGCGCTCTCCTGTCCCCCCTCAGAGCAGGGCTGGCCAGCGCTCACCTGCCCCCCTCAGAGCAGGGCCGGCCAGCGCTCCCCTGTCCCCCTCAGAGCAGGGCTGGCCAGCGCTCTCCTGCCCCCCTCAGAGCAGGGCTGGCCAGCGCTCCCCTGCCCCCCTCAGAGCAGGGCTGACCAGCGCTCCCCTGTCCCCCTCAGACTCAGACCATTGTTACCGCCGGCCGTCGCTATGTGGCGGCTATGGGCCCGGCAGATGGTGGGGATCGGTTCCGAAAGAACGTGCAGAGGTGGTGCTGGTGGAGGTGGTAGAGGTGGTGCTAGTACGCGGGTCACCGTCGTCCCAGCACTAGCGTACCTCAGAAACGGCGCGTCATGTCCATGCACTCCGGGTGAATGGGGACATCAACCATGGAATTGTACAAATCAATGTTGCATATAGTTGAATAAAATAATTGACATAAAGCATGCACCTCAACGGTATAAACATATAGACACACACGACCTGTGATAAGCTGGGATTTGTAGAAATACAGTATTAATTTTAAGCATAGCTTAAGAAGAAACATTCAACCAACTAAAATTAAAGCATTGCAAGTGATCTTTGGTGCTCTCAGCGACCTAAACACCGATCAGTGCGAACAGTATGTTATTTTTTTAATTGTAGAATTTCTTCCGTAACACCTGAAATTATGAGGTTATTGATGAAATCCGGGGAACAGCGCAGGAAATTATTACATTGTCTCGAACTAAAGGATTATTTAACCCGCGCTGTGCCGGGGGTGTTTAGACACCCCCTCATGTTTTTTCGAGGATAGCGGAAACACAGCGGCGCGCCGCCGTTTTTGGCACAGCTTTTCGGGCATCAATTGCCCATATTATGTTAAAAAAAATACCTCGGGTCATCTCAGGTCAGGTCACCAGACCAGTTCACGTGACCCCACCTAAAAAAAAACTTGTGGTCGTACCACAGTCACAGTTTATGGATGATCGGTTTTACACTTAAAGGATTTTATAAGGTCTACAATTCGTTATCCAAGATATCTACAATTCGTTTATCTTGGATTTTTTACATCAGCGACCTCAGGTCGGGTCAATTTCGTGATCTCCCCATTATAAGTCAATGGGGAAATATTCAAATGCTTCCTATTCCAAGGATACGCAAGATATCAGTCTAATTTCTTCTGAATCATGTCATTATAGTCTATTCTTGATGACCTATGTGCGATTTTTGTTCAGTGACCCCTACAGGGTCAGCCGAGGTCATTCGAGGTCACCAACAGTTTTATGTCAATAACTCTAGACATAATGACAATAGAGAAGTGAAACTGACACCAATGTGTTTTTCTCGTCGAGGCACGTCTTCTCATATGTAACATGACCTACTTGGGTCACCACTTGACCTTGACCTGAGGGCAAATTTTTAAGTTGATCTAACCTGGTTAACACTAATATGATTCGAAGCGCCTTGACGAGAAAAACACGATGACATCACAATTATTTCCTTGTCATTATTAAGTAAAAAGCTATTCGTGAAAAACTGTTTTCTAAAAAATAGCCTTTTTGACTTTTGAT